>MIQA02003625.1:0-27880 GCA_001887855.2 Sclerospora graminicola | reverse complement strand
TAAGAAAAGCGGTGATTTTACACCACCTCCCGATAGGCGAGGTGAAAGCTACAATCGAAAGTTAGAAGAGCACCATCTAGAGTACCTGGAGGAGTGCCTGTCGGAGAACTGCAACTTAACGTTACGTGAAATGCAAGACCGTCTTTTTGAAGAGTTTGGAGTTCGCGTTGGAGTACAAACTGTGCGCGCAAACCTCGATGGGCGCTGTTTCACATTTAAAAAAAGCACCGAGACACCAATTATCGAAACACACCGGAAAACAAGATCAAGCGACAGATTTTTTCTATTAACCTTCTCCACTATTTTGCGCAAGAAAAAAATATTGTACATGGATGAAACAAACTTCAACATCTGGGTGAGTAGAAACTACGGCTGGAGCAAGGCGGGAATACGTGCTGTGGACCTAAACACTTCAAGCAAAGGGCGCAACATCCACGTTATAGCGATAATTTCGCTTCAAGGGGTTGAATACCACGAAGGGCGCTTCGGTTCATTCGATAGCGCGACTGCCAATGATTACGTCCGAGCGATGCTGCGTTTTCAAGCCACCCGAGAACCGTTAAACAATGTGGTTGTTATCTTGGATAATGCACCGTGCCACAGCCGCGCCGAGGAAGTGTTTGGAGAAGCCGAGTTTGCGGGCGCGAAGTGTCTTCGTCTAGGACCATATCCGCCAATGCTGAACGGTATCGAGAACGTTTTCTCAGCATACAAAGCGGCAGTCAAGAGGAACTATACGTATGGGTATATACTTTTTATACATGTCCCGTCTTTGGGTGGGCGTTTTGAATTAAACAATTGGGAAGGGGTTAAAAGGTGTAGTGCTGGTTTTGCGATTTGCTCTTAAAATGACCGTTACCCTAGACACGACCCGTGCAATAATCAACCAACCCAATTTTGACCAATTATCCCGAACAATGCGTGAGCGTGTGGGCAGTGGTAGCTCCCGTACGTCCGACATGGACACTCGGGAGGAGCTGGAGGACATGCAGCTGCACAAGAGCAGCGAAAAAAAGAGCAGCAAGACACTACTTCCCGTTTTCTTATCTCGACGCAAAGGCAAGAATGACAAGGATCATGAAAATGGCAACGACGGTGAAAATGACAAACGAGGGAAGCAGCAACGACGAAGTACACTCGTGAGTTGGCTGAAACGTGTGCGATCACGCCTTCTGCTGGGCACCAGGCTCTCGCAGTGGAAGTGCGTTCTGATGTTCGTGATGCTTGCGCTACTGGTGATCGGTGGGATGGCGCTGTTGACTTTGGAGGTGGTGGGTCGCTTGAGGTTTGATGGATATTTTATGCCGCAACGTGGACACAACGGACAGTTGGGCTTTTACCACGAGATGGATGTGGATATGCAGATGCTGAAGCAAACCACGCTTCGACCACAGGGAAAGTTGTTCTCAGCCTCCGCATTAAACCCAAGAGAGGTGAAATCATGGATAGCCGAGCGTCGGAGACGCACGAACGGTCACAAGTATATTGTAGGGTGCACGTCACATTGGAAAGGTTACGTACTGCGCTCGTTTCTATCGCTTTTTGAAGAATTGAAGACGGAACATGGATGGGAAGAGCTTGATACGTCCAAAGACCCGATAAAAGTGATATATGCCACCGATCAGACACGAGCACCAAGCGTCTTGCTTTTTTGTCTTAACTCGTTTTATTATCCGATGGCACTGTTGCAACAGTTTAGTATATACTTCCATGAGTTGCGCAGTTTGGGCACAATCATAGCAGTGTGGAATGACGACTTGCATTACTACGATCAGTTCAATCCTATCATCCTGCGCGACGAGATTCTAACCAAAGTAGATGTTCTCGTGGGCACGTATGCATACTTCATGGACGATTACTTCGCCAAAGTTACCTATTTAGTGGATGAGCGCGACTTACCTCTTACCGTGTGGTTGCCGCACTCTTCAGGTCCAGACTTTGTGAACACGTCGTTTAATGAATACCCAATCAACAAGATACTCCTTTCAGGCAAGCTTGGTTCAAACTGGTACCCACTGCGCCATTGGCTGGGCATGTATCAGCAGAACCATCCAGATATCATGGACGTTTACCACCACTCTGGCTATTACGTAGCCGACAACCAGTCTGCTATCTACGCGTCCTACCTCCGTTCATACCGGACGGCAATCACGACAACGTTAATTTTCCAGTATGTGATTGCAAAAATATTTGAGATTCCTTCAACGGGGGCGCTTCTAGTCGTGAATCGGGACGTGAAACCGCTGCTTACGGCACTGGGGATGATCGAGAATGAACACTATGTGGGTTTTGATCGGCAGGATCCAGAAGCAATTATCTGGTGGGTCAACGATCCTCAAAACTGGCCCGAGATCGACCGGATCCGTCGCGCTGGAATGGAGCTCGTTCGGGCACAGCATCTTGTGACAAATCGTGTCAAGGCTCTAGACCTGTTCATGACAGAGGGCGAGGCTGTGTATCAAAGTCCACCGACGCTACATCTCTCAAGCCCTTGCCCGTCCAAAGCGCTGCCCAATGAGCACGCGTGTCAAGCTCGGTTTAACCGCGAGTCGTTCTACAAATGCGACCGCTGGTTTTGTGGCGCGCATTCGATGCTGGGACTGAATTAGGAAGGAAGTACAAAAAAGTACCGTATACTGTAACCAGATCGATTCTTTTTATCCAATCGTCGTTTGGAACGCTTTTCCCAGCCAATCAGACGCATCCAGGTAGTTGACTTGGTTTTTGGGTAGGCTCGCGTTTCCGCACTGGCGTGACCTTCATTCCGTATCATCAACAGGAAAGGAAAGCTATGGACTCCGAGTTCATTTGCGGCCTCGAGGTGACATACGGAAACGCACTAGCGGCTGGTGGTGGGTTTCACCGCGTTACGTCAGCTGAAGGTGTCGCTGCTGAGGTCTCGCCCCACACGTATCTTTGGTTCAAGCTTTCCTCACCCTATCAGAAGTCCGCTTCTGAATCTGATTCCACCCTTGCCATCACGCAGCTACGAATTGGAGAGACACAAGACGGGTCTTGGATTAAGCTGGACAAGTGCATTGATCGCCAGAATGGACGTTTTTTATGGTATCAGGTGACACAGTTCACGGCACCGACGTCACCGTCTGTTCAGACGAAGCAATTGATGCCGCTCAAGGAAATTTGCGTTGTGCGAGATCTTAATGACGTTCCTGAAGGGTTCGAGGTACTGGATGAGCCGCTACTGAGCGCCGAAGACGGAGAAAGTACGTAATGGAAGAGGAAGTAGCAAAGAGTGGAGAAAACTAATAGTTTGTGACGTTGTTTCATTGCAGTCGAATTGCGGACGTATTTGTGTTTTCGCCGACTTGGAAGTGAAGACTTGATGGGCTCTAAGTGGTCGATTGTAAATCAAAAAGTAGGTAATTGGATTGATGTGCGAGATTTGTCGTCCAATAAATGGAGCGTAGCGCGAATTTTGAACAACTCGACGTCAGAGATCCGTGTGCATATCCCGACGTGGAAAAAAGGACGCGACGAGTTTATGTCGCACTCGGCGTCTCGCAATCGTGTAGCCAAGCTTGGAACGCATACAAATGTGTACATGTCCCCGGCGTATCCACTCCCGCGGAAGCAAGGGAGCATGTGGAATGCCAACATGAAGGATCTACAACATGCTCGAGAACAGTTTGATAAGTATTTTTATGATCGCGACAAACAGAAGACATATCTGCCGCGATTGCTCATTCCATTTATTGAAAAATCGTTGCTGTGTACATTTCTGTCGAGTGATCTGGCAGATGAAATGAATGCATTTCATCAGCACGTGCTGAAAAATGTGGTCGCGTGCATGCTTGGGAACGATGCAGATAGTGTCTTAGTGTTTATGCTGTCGCTGTTGCGGATGATTCTGAATGGCCACAGCTCGTGCATGTTTTTCTATATCAAGTATCCTGGAATCTACACCGCAACAAAGTACCAACGTCTGGTCTATACATCGTATTTGGTGAGCCCCGATGCGTTGTCAGCGATCCAACCTCATCATCCATGCCGTTCATTTTACTATATTGACAATGTCGACTTGTTCGTGCAAGCAGGAGGATTTCGTCTCATTCTACAGCGCCTTGAGGTTCGAGATGTCGCTTTGACGGAATTACTGCTCTATTGCACGATTCTTAACGAAGCAAAGCCTTGCTTCACACAGCAAAAGCGTCGCCGGAACTCGTCTTCAGCTTCTCGTCGGTCGACAACAGAAGCTCAGACAGAAGAATTTTTCCGAGGGTTTTTAGATGCTACGTTCGCACGGCTGCGTCGTATGAGTGGAGACGAACTTAAAGATGATGATGGGCTCATTGATCGAATCGTGGCGGTGTTGGATCTACTTTACCGTGATGGCCTGTTGCTCGGGAGCTCTTGTTATGCATCTGATACTGAGGAATCTACTACCGCTGATGGTTCTGCTGCGTCATGTGATGTGGAATTTGCTGAAGCAATTGAGATTTTCGAGTTGGACTTGTCGAAAAAATATATCTGCTGTCCGTATCTGTCGCAGCGTTTACTGGGTATTTCGCGCATCAATGATTTTATTTCATCAGCTCAGCGCAAGGATAATCTTCAACGAAGAGCAAGCGTGAATTCGAGGCGTGATTCAGGGTCTATGATGTCGAGTTCTACCGGATCCTTACAAGCCAGAGCTTCAGGCGAGCAGTTCGAATTGAAATGGCTCCGCTCGAAGTACCTTTTGGAGTGGTTAACAGGATCCGAAATCCTTGAAGTAATCTTAGGGGATCGAGAAAGCTGTGCCAAATACTCACTTCAAGATGGTACGCACTTGGAAATCCTCAAACGCTCGAAAACAATTTTTCGATTTGTTGCGGCCCATGGTTATTTGACAGAGCAACATATTGTTCTGATGTGGAAAGTGGCGCTTAGCCAACTGCGATCCGGTCGAAAGACTGTCTTTGACATGTTGATTTCGCTTTGTGGCGTGTTGTCAGCTGATCTGCTTGATGTCGTCGTGGTGCTCCTGACACAAGTCCCTATCTGTGATTATGACGAACTCATTGTAGATTTTATTAAACGGGTAATTATGATTGCATCCAAGCTCGTCGTTGATGCTGAAACAAGTGGATTTAAAATGTCGCTCACATCACTCGTGAACGCTGCGTCTGGCACGAGAAACAAACTCAGCGCTAGTGCCCAAAAAGATGTGGAAGTCTTAAACAAGGTGATTAGTTTGTGTTGCACCCTCTACTGGAATGCGATCCTTCAAACTGAGGCACCGGACGAAAGCGAGACGACAAATCATAATTTTGGCCTTCGTGGTTCGATGCGAATTGAAGTAGAAGCAGCTTTAGCTGACTCATTAAATCACTTGCAAAAGTTGTGTATTTCCGCCGGGACATCATCATCGCTTGTATCGGGAAGAGAGCAGCAACAATTACTGAGAGACTATCTTCGCAAGTGCGCCGAAAATATTCAATGTAGAAGGCTCGTAGAAACTTCGATGAGTTTGATTCACCGGATTGTAGACGGTTATGGAGGAGGGTCGTCCTCGTCAGCTGCTTCAGCCTTGTCGTTGACGAGAGCCAATTCTCTGCCTACGACATCGAATGAGCTGTTAAAAGAACTGAATGATACGCACAAAATAGTGCAAGTTGTCGTCGAGGAAATTAAGAATTATGTTGCTCAGGCAGCTACCGATAATCGAACCGAACCATCTCACGCTGCTGCTGTACGAAAGCGCTTAACATTTCTCGGGTACATTGTGAAAAAGTCCGACCTGACACTACCGTTCCATGCTGTGTGTCAATTGTGGGGTTGCTTTGACGGTCCTAACAGCACGATGGTGGAGCGCAAGGTATTTTTTGCGTGGCTTACGACGGTTATCCCAGATCCTAACAACTTTGTCCATCGAGCATTTTCCGGACACACAGGTTTCTCGGAGGTCGTGGTAGCTGAAATCTTTCATTCACTGGTTGGATTAGACTCTGCCAACAATGAAAGTGCTCTTTCAATTCGTTTGGACATGCAGACGATGACGGAAGAATCATTCTGGGCGCTGGAACGGTTGTTTCGATACGTTAACACAAGTACAAGGCGTATATCCCCTGCTAGTGTTGTCGGAAGTGCTCCTTCGCGAAACGTGTCGGGGATTAAAGCTGATACCGACCTTTTTGTTGTCGAAGCGCTAGACCTGCAAGGTTTGGAGACGTTGTATGACGTTGCTTTGCGCGCCAAAAGTGATGCTGTGAGTCAGCAAGCGACAAACTATCTCATCTACTTGCAGCTTCACGTTGGTTCAAAACTTGTCCGCCGCGAAGTGTGGGCAGATTTTGTCGATCGATGTCTCTGTAAACTGGAAGAGGCTATGAAGAGCGCAGTCCATGCGTCCATGACGCGTGAAATTTACCGTCTGTTAGTGCTTCTGAGTACTTTTCTTCATCAATCTGTCGTACAGTCTCAAAACAATGGAGAGGCTTCTTTTGATAGACCCGAGGAATTAACCGTCCACGTTCGAACACAAGGTGGTCGAGTTGCAGCACCTTTTAGGTACCACTTCAGGCGAACGTCACTCGTGTCCGAGTTGCGCGATCGAATTGCCCAGGACACTGGCCATCCTGCGGATCGGGTGCGCATCGTGAACTCCTCGAAAACTAAACTGACAGCACAAGGGCATGGGAAGTTTACGCTGGAGAAAGCGCGTGTATTCGGTTCCTCGTCGGCGTTTTCACGGTCAGCTGCGGGGCGTTCGCTAACACCAACAACAGCAGCTCCATCCCATAAAACGTCGAACTATGTTGAGGCAATTTTACTGTCAAAAGTGGAAAGTGACACGAGTGGCCACACGAATCGCAGTGTTTTAGACTTCAATGGAGCAGTTGGAGTCGCTGCTGCAGCTGCTGCTGGTTTAGGTGGCGCGGGAAACAATAGTAGTCCAGAAAGCGACTGGTATGCGATTAAAACGGAGATATCTGAAAACGATGTCTGGGTAGCTCTTTTGTTTCGCTTATTATCCTTCCGTGATGGAGTAGCTGAAGAAGCTTGGAAGGTTTTGAAGCTACTCACGTCAAACGAGGAGATGGAAAAGCTCATGCGGTCATTGAACGGTGTGTTAGCAATTGATGGCTCCATCCGTAACGACCCGAGCTCGTTTGAATGGGATCCACTTCTGAGCTCCTCGTGTCCTCCAAAATTATTGTATCAACTCGAATTGGTGGAGCGATTTGCCTTGTGTGGTGACGGGCGCCTTGATGATGGTGACGATGAACATAGTGAAGAGGACTCGTTGCTGCATGCTGTCAATGCTAATGACGGAGCTGACCGATTTATCGGTGCCGTCAATACATGGAGTACATCGTTTCTCGCGCTTGGTGGTCGAACACAACTCGAAACGTTTCTTCTATTGATGCAACCAAGTCAATTACTTGCACAAGGCACACTCTCGATCATGTGTTTATCGAAGCTTTTGAAGTTGCTGCGCCATTTCTTGCTAGTAGAGTCGAAGTTGATGGATGCCAGTGGAAAAAGTGTCGAGGGAAATCCACGACAATTGATTCACCAACTGTTGGAAACGCTCAGTTGTCTTCCAAGCTCTAACGAAGCATCCAAGAAGGAAAATAGACTTCATTCTCTTTCTCTGCCAAGTGTCGCATCGAGGCCTTTAGCGAGTGGAAACGATAAGCTCGAGACATTGCAGCCGCTTTCTTTACCTGCGTATGCTTGTCCAGAAATCGAAGACCGAGACAACGTCGATGGGATCCCAGGGGATGCCTATTTGATGACCCGCTTGCTTTCTTGTATCACAACGTGCTTGCTGGTAGCAAAGCAAAAGGCATTGGAGTTGCTCGAGAGTTATCCGGGCCATGGTCAAATCATCTTACGCTGTTTGGTGCAAAATCGCTTTAAACCTGTTCGGCTGGAAGCTGCCAACGTCATTGATGCCGTATCGGCGGCGAAAAACACGGATAGGGACGACCGTGTGGCGTGTTGCAACTACTTCCTGCGTTTATTAGGTGAATACACGGGGAGTGTGAATGACCAAGAGTACTACAATGTGTTCACGCTGCTTGTCACACGCGCAGAAGATTTGACAGAGTTTCCGATTCTTGCATCTTGCCAGATTTTGTGTCGTCGAATTAAAGCGTTTAAGATTGAAAATAAGGTGCAAGGAGTGGCATCAAACCCTCATCGGAGCATGAAAGGAAGTCCCAAAGCATTGGATGAACCTGTTCCGAACGATCTATCCCCCCAACCATGCCCCGATGTGCTTTTAGAAGGACAATTATCGACGCTACTTGCGATTATAAAACGAATCCCGGCTGTTCTCGCAGAAAGTTTTCAGGATACTCCATGTGGCGGACGTAGTCTACGCGAGACTATTGCGAGAACGCTTTGTGAACAAGACGAGATCATTCACGAGCTGTTTCATGAATGTCTGTTTGCAACACCCGACGAGCAAACAAATGGTCGACGGAAAAGTGGCGGAAAAGACGACGAGGCTGTCGATATACAGGCATCGTCGTCGTCACAATACTATCTCCGGCAACCCAAGTGTCGTAGCGATACGTGCCGAGGAATTGCATTTGACCTCCTTGCGGAACTCTCAATCGATAATACCGACGGCTTGCGCTTTTTGTTGACCGAGATGGCAAAGCAGCATACTCTGGAGCGTCCTATCGATCCTACGCTTGCGATTGCAACGTCCAAGCGAAAGAGTCCCAAGTCAAAAGATCAGTTACTCCAGCGGGGAAAATACGTGGGTCTAAAGAACTTGGGATGCACGTGCTATTTGAACTCGACGATTCAAAGCTTTTTCATGATGCCGCGTTTTCGTCGCCAAGTGTTGCGGCTTCAATCCCATGGAAGTCCCAGCGACAAAGGTGATGCCGTGAGTTTAACATATGAACTGCAGTCTTTATTCGCTCATTTGGAAGGTAGTGCAAAACCCTACTATAATCCACGTCCCTTTATTCGCGCCATGAAGACATGGGATGGCGAAACGGTGGATGTTAATGTCCAGCAGGATGCAAGTGAGTTCCTCACGTCGTTTTTTCAGCAGATTGAGTCCGAAACGAACGGAATGAATGCTGGAAATGGTGGCCACTATACAACTGATGAGAATATCGTGAACACCTTCTTTGGTGGTGAGTTTAGCAATGAGTTGGTGGCGGAGGGGAATCGTTATAGTGAGCGGTTCGAGCCTTTCCACTTCATTTCCGTGCCTGTACGAGACCGAAAGAATCTAAAAGAGTCATTGGATGGGTGGGTTGAAGGGGAAAAAGTGAGCTACACGTGGGAAACAGGTCGTGACTTAAAGGGAAAAGGTGGCAATGGTATGGATGGCGAAGAAGACGAAAACGTGACGCTGGAAACGCACAAGCGCATTTCCATCTCAAAGCTGCCATTGTGTTTAATTATTCACTTGAAACGGTTTGAGTTTGACTTTGAAAAGATGCAGCAAATTAAACTGCATGATCGCTTTGAATTTCCAATGGAATTGGACATGTACCCGTACACAAAAGAAGGACAGCGAGAGACGAGAAAGAAAGCGACAGGCGATGGAACTCCCCGTCGTGACGTTCGATTAAGCTCGTTCTCAGAGAGCACCGACGATGGACGAAAAATCGCGCCCGAATACTCTCACTACGAGCTGGTGGGCACTGTTGTGCATCTTGGGACAGCTCATTCAGGTCACTATTATTCGATCTTGCGAGATCAGCAAGTGCCACGTGATAAGCAGCAGTGGTATGAATTTAACGATACCTTGGTGACCCCGTTTGATCCGGCTCGAATTCCCGAAGAGTGTTTTGGTGGGGAAGAAGAAGCCACATGTGCTCGTCGTAGCTCCGTCAGTGGCTCCTTGTCGCCGGAGGAAGGGGCTTCTTCACTACCAGCCAAAATGAAGAACCGGAGCAGCTTTATGTTATTCTACGCTCGTGTACCTTCCAAGCTCCATGTCGTCACTACTACGAGTGCTACCTGTGTCAGTTTTTTCAGCACTGTACTCGTGGCTGCATTTTGTGCTCGACTAAAACACAAAGCATCGGTCAAATTGGCGCATTTGCGCCAGGTGGCCCACGTGATTGCACCCGAGCCGATTCGACAACTGATTGCGACGGAAAATCGTTTGTTTTGGCGCAAAAAGTATCTCTACGACACGCAATGCTTGAAGTTTACGTACAATCTCTTGCGGTCGTGTCTTGTGGGAATGGAAAATGCCACGAGTATGGCAGTGATGCCGCCATTCGAGCCCGTGGAAGTACAATTTGAGGCCTTGCAAGTGGCGACACAGTTTGTCTTTGGCACTCTGTGGCAAGGCGGAGACGTGAGCAAAGTCTTGGAATGGCGTCTGATTCTGCAAGCACTCTATCACTCAGATGTAGAGGGCTGTCGCTGGTTCCTCTCGCGTATGGAGGCGAACGAGTCGCTCCTGTTAGAGCTGCTCGTTTTCAATGAACATCGTGAAGTGCGCGACTTGATGGCGAGTGCGCTATCGGAAGCCATTGCAACGACCTCCAACACGGACTTTGAAGAAGAAACGAACGAACCAAAATCCTCCACGCCTTCTCGCACGGAGAAGAAAAAGTTGCCTGCGTCCTTTGACTTTATGTTCTTCCTCATTCGATTAATGCCAGCGTTGCTAGCTGTCCCTGTGGACCACCATCGCCAGTATTTCTTCATCATGTACGATTTTGTGCAAACAGGACGCAATGAAGGCTCGTTTCTCGTCGTGAACAGTGTTGTTGGCGCCATTGTGGCACTGTTGACGGGTCTTGGGAGTACGCAACCGTTGATTCAACAGCAGCTGAAAAAGTACAAGTCCAAGCAAATTCTCAAGTGCCTTGACCTCAGCGTCACGGTTTTGAAGCTCTTATCGGTGCTCATTCGTTGCAGCTTACCTCCTGCAATGGATGTAAAAGTCGATACCACGCATCCCTTGACTCTTCCGTCCAATATGGCGCATGATCACGTGGATCTCACAGCGGCTGACCATGACGTTCTTTTAAATGAGCGCTTTCTCACGCTCCTTACCCAGCGTGCGAATCATTATACAAAGGAGACAAAGCCTCTGGAACAGATTGTGAGTCACTTGTCTTGGGAAAGTCGACGTGTGACCACGGCGTTTTTGGACAAAATCATGCATGGCATCGAGGTCGAAGACCATCACGACGTGAAACCCTACTTTCGTACATTGAATTCGCTTTTAAAGATTCGCGATTCGCTGGCCCCGGAGCGTCTGGCCGATGGGCTGACGAAGCTCGTGGCCGTCATGGCATCACAACAACAGTATTATAAAGCTACCGAGACGTCACTGGATATGCTTGCTAGGCTCGCAAAGCGTCATAGCGGTGTGACCCAGTGGCTGCGAGAGAACCGTCAGAGCTGTCTATGGATGGAGAAATGGTTACTAGCGCACCGTGGAGCTGATGGATATTTACAACAGCGCAAGACTGTGTTAGTCAAGCCAAACAGCACGTCGTCGTGGGTCAACGTAAGTGTCACGAGTTCGGGTCTCATGAAAGCAGTTGAGCGCTCGATCACGAAATTGTTGCCGCGCATTCGCAGCATTTTCGACCCCGAAGCTGACGTCGAGACGTTTTACGATAGTGATGACAACCCTCATCGGCTTGTTGGCAAGCGAGTTCGCGTGAAATGGGCCAAGGATAAGTGGTACGAAGGCATTGTGCAACAATTCAACGAGGATACGTATGAGCATTTCGTGGCCTACGATGACGGCGACAAACGGTCGTATCACATGTCGGAGAAGCTCTTCTATGTTGTCGAGATGCCGCCATCGTCGAAATCGGACAAGAAGAAACTTGCTCAACAGCAAGCATAAGTGGCTGCGTGGCAAGACGGAAGTTGACTATGATGTCGATCGAGAGACGTTGAAAAAAGGCTCGTTTTACACAAGAAACAGCAGCACCGACATCAATTTAGCGTGAAGAGGCCGATAAAATGGTTTTGTCCAGCTTTTCAACAGTTTAATTTCAAGTGAGGTGACGTCGACCTGCAACTGAAAGGGGCCAGATCGAGCTTGGTTTTAGGTACCGGTATCGCAATGAGATGCACCAATTCCGTTATGATGTAGGCAAATGTAAGACGTTAAGTCTGCTTTTAAGCCGGAAAAAAATAAGTCGAATTTCTAATTAAGAAATACCGTATAACCGGTTAATGATGGGGTCAACTGAAACAGAGCGAAGTATACAGTATTCCGGTCAGGATCAATAAAGTACGTCAACAATAATTGCGCATTTGCGCCACGCAATAGATTAGCCGTCTTATCATAAGTCAATATGTTTATCTCCTAGCTCCCAAGTACAATCGCCTTGCAAAACATGACAACAGACGTCATTGCCCATCCAGTAAAATTCCCCATCAATAATCCCATCGACGTAATCGTGACATAGTCTGACACGGACGTCACCTCTCTCTTCTGTACCTGAGCATCGTTCTTACTCCCCGAGTGATAACAGTAAAAAGTCCCTGCGATTCCCAGTAGACCAACTTCCCATCCAAACATGGCTAAGGCACTAAACGAGTTGGTATAAATGCGACCACTCGAGCCCACAAAGCCCGTCATAAAGGACAATAAGAGCGGTGCCAATTGGACAAAAGTCTCACCCAGTCGTGGTTTGAGTGACGGACCATAATTGTCATATAAACGACGCTTCTCGGGGTCCGACAGTACTTCATAGGCTTCCGTAATCGCTTGAAATTGTTCTGGCTTGACACTCGGATTCTTGTCGGGGTGATACTTGAGTGCCATGGACCGATAAGCTTTGACAATCACAGACGAACTGGCATAAGATACACTCATTGAGTAAGACGAATGACTTTCAGCCGTTCGCGACATATCCAGACTAGTCTAAAATGAAGACATTGATTTGTAGCGTATTTACCTTGCATCGGTGTCCACGTCAAGTACAGAGTAGTAAGAAGGCTCTTGTACCTTCTCCATGACCGTTGCAATCAATCAAATTGTTCAATACTCGTTTGTTTTTATCTGCGAAAATGACCGTACACAATAATTGTATCTAGAAGGGTACACATGTACAAATTAAGCAAAGAGACAAAAGGAATTATTGTATTGCGTTACTTCAGAATGGACTGTACGATCACATCGAGGAAATTGACAGAGAGGGAAGGCGCTTGGGCTTTCATGGCCTCAAATTGATGGCGACTCATTTCAAATGCAATACACGACTGGGACGCAATGGCAGTCGTCTGCCGAATCTGTTGACTAAAGAAAAACGTTTCCCCAAACATGGAACCAGGAAGCACAGCTTGAAGCGGCGTCAAGTGCTCTTCGTTCGAGTCATTGTCCTTCACAAAGAGCGTCACGAGACCACGTGCCAAAAAGTACAAATGATCTGACGCTTCGGCCATTCGATAGAATTCGTGCCCTGGCGAGACTTGTAATTTTCGGAAAAACGCATCTATCCCTTCCAGTAGATTCGACGTCTCGGGTTCATTTAAATACCGATGCAGTAACAAACTAATGGGTTCATTCGCTTGTCCAACAGGTTCGCTCTCGATGGGATCAATAATGGTATCGGAAAGTATTTGTGTCGCACAATAGTCAAGTGCAGCGTCCGCCGTGACGTAAAAACTTGTTTCGGTTGCTGCCTGGTTTTTTAACAATAAATTGCGAATGGCTGGATGGACACTCGCAAACAGAACACCAATGCCTCGCAAAGTACAAGAATGGTGCAATACTAAGAACGCGCTGCGTGCCGCCGTGGCATCCATCCCCGAGACGCGCGTAAAGTCCATGACAATAAATTCCGTTGGTGGTACATTTTCGTCCGGGGAGGGACTGCCATCCAAACACTCGACAGGCGCGTCCCAGATGGACGCACGGATGGAATTTAGACTTGATGCTCGCTCTTGCGTCTTTTTCCACGTTGATGGCTGTTGTTTTGTACGCACGTAGACGGCTTTTTGAACGCCATGAAGAATTTGGACGACCGAGCCAAAAAAAAGGTACCCACAAAATTCAAAATGGACAATCGCAGCTTTTTTGAGATTAAAAATTGTACTCTGGGCGACGTTGCGTACCCCGAAGGACGTGTACGGACGAATATTGATCACACTGTCCCCAATCATTGGTACCGCAGCGGAGAAACGAGGACGAAGGCCGACAACACTTTCGCCAACATTCTGCCGTGAAGAGGATAAAAAGGGGCGAAAACTCATTGCAGGAACGCTTGCATAGCTCAGCGTAAAGTTGAGACTCGCAATGGCGACTCCAAAAACAATCCCCCATTCTAATAAAAAATAATTGATGAACAGAAAAGTGAGCCAAAGGACCATACATTCACGTATACTCATTTTTTGATACGCGAGCACGAGCCACTCACTCATTAAATCCAATGCGACAAAAATGAGTATCGCCGCAATAAAAAAGCGCGGGACATAACTCATGACAGAGAGAGGAAGAAGAACAAAAAGGCATTCAGTGAGTATGACACTGACGCCGACAAGGCGTGAATTTGTTTCGGAACGATTAGTGAACATAGTTTGCTCAAAATTGTACGAACCGGCGTATCCTCCAAAGACTCCACTGACAATATTGGCCCATCCAATGGTCTTGAGCTCATGATTGATGTCAAATTTGCGATTCGTATCGATTTCAATCGCAACGACATTTAAACTCGACGAAAACGCGACGATAAACACCATGCCGAACCATGCAGTAAATTGTTTCGGAATCTGACTCCAATAAATAATTGAATAGTCGAAAAGACTTAGAATTTCGGGTATACTTGCTGTTGTACCCCCCGAAATGAGCCAGCCACTTTCCCGTGCTTCATCCATTGACGTGCCATTAAACAGTAGCATCAAATAAAATACTAGTGGCATGAGAAGAATAATACTGGAAAACAATAATGGATGGTGGCACTTTTTCGAAATCGCGAAAAGAATGGTTCCACCAAAAAATCCGGGAAGACAGAGAATAATATTGTAGAATTGGTGCAATAAGTGGAAAAACGACGTGAAATCATGGATCCCAACGCCTGTACTGAGTCCAGCAGCTGTATAAAAACAGAATAATCCGGTATAAGCCAAGTAACCACCAGTGACGGGCATGGGAAGATAGGACACAATTGTGGCGAGCTTAAATTGTCCAAGAGAAATGAGTGTAACGCCGGCGAAAATGGTACCAATACTTATTGTCACAATACTTGTGACCACTTTGGCTTGAATGGGAATATCTTCTTCGTCCGTATCATGCAGAGACGTACAAATGGAAGTAGTCATGGCACTGAAAAAAATGAGCGACAAATAGTGCACTTGTCCAATGGCACCTGGAATTGTACTCATAAAAGTACAAAACACTTGATGAATGGCGCTGGAAAAAAGCACAATCTTGGACAATAATGGCAAGAATTGGGAAAATGTCGGGTGAGCGAACATTATTGCTGCGTAGCCATACATTGTTGGGATGAGTCGAATGGCATTCAGCAGGCCATAAAGTACTGAATTAAGAACAGTCGAGAGGGACTGACGGTCATTTAGAGGCTTTGCGTCAAAAGGTAACGGCGCTTCTCGACTAAGTAAACAGACGCGAGAAAGCGGAAGATCCGTTTTACGACTTCGATCGTGAGCGACGGAGGCCATTGTTTCGACTAAATATTAGCCAGGAAATTGAATCATGGCGTGTCAAATCAATAAGGGTTTAAATTTTGATGAAGACAGGGGAAGGGGTACGTTCATATACAGGATCATTGCTTTAATTCACTACCGGTAGACAGAATATTTCAAATCGGACATGCTCCAGGGGGGCTGTACCTTCCACAAAGACATCTGGTTGCAGATTGGAGCTTTCGACTGGCGACATGCCCATCTGTTGGAATTTACGATGAAAAATACAGTTGAAATTCATTGGGCTTACAGTAGTTCGATTTATATACAAATTTTTAAGTTAAGATTTTTTAACATTTTAATACGGACTTTTGCCAAAATAGGATACTTTTTAAGGTTTGTTGCCAAACTAGGATTCAAACGGCAGAATAGGGTGCTGTTTGTGAATAAAGTTCAAATGAGGGTCCCCCAAAGATGTACAGCAATAGAGGGTACACGTGTTTTGCGATTATCAGAACAGGGTACCTTAGCATTTTGGTGGTGGGATTTGACAAGTTTACAAACATAAGCAAGCAAGAAGACAGCACCAGAACCAACTATCACGTCATCTACTTTCCATCATCAAGCTGCAAACCAGAGGAATGAGCCGGTCTCGAGAACGCCAAACGCTTCCCTGTCATGTGATATTCAGCGAATGCAAGCCAAAGACTCCACCTGTTCTGAGCCTAAATTACATACTAGGTTTTATATGTACATAGTAGCTAATAGTTAAGACTAATTGGACTACATTTACTACAACATTGCAGTAGAGTAAAATGAGAAGTGTATTAAAAGGACTTTTGCCAAAATAGGGTATTTTTTCAGGTTTGTTGCCAAACTAGGATTCAAACGTTAGAATAGGGTGCTGTTTGTGAATAAAGTTCAAATGAGGGTCCCCCAAAGATGTACAATCTAAAGCACCCTACTTTGGCAAAATAGCAGCTCCAATAACCCTGACTTAGCATTTTTCATGGTACACTACAGTAGTAAGTTAATAAGTTGGTCCACGTCTACTACATACAGAGCATATGCGTGGGAATTTTGCTCATGGCGTACTCACGGGGAAGCCAGCGAGTTCTGGGCGCCAGTGAAGCGTTTGGAGCTAACGCTTGATTCATTTCTTCATCGACGGAAAACTGATCGTGAGACTGGAGCCTTCATTTCCTCCTCTTCTTCTCCCCAGGTGCAAGGTTGTCAGGTTGGATCCAAACGGTGTTGTAGCCCCATTATTGGTCACCCGCCGAACACGCTACTCGAAAAACAACTTAACCATCCATGGGCGAGGTGTTTATTCCAGTGTTGACGGGCTTCTTACTGAGCCTCAAGGGAATGGAGCCGCTGCCGTCATCTATATCACGTTCAAATAGATATCGCACTTACGTGTTTTAGCTGTACGCTGCTTTTGATCTGGACAAACTACACGATCCCGGGGAAAGTGGAAATTTCGTAGTCACGTTTGATCGACACATAACGGTCGTCAATGCAACAAATGCAGACGTTTCTAAGGACAGTGAATCACGAGAAATCGATTAAGTTTATTAGGTTCTTCGACTGACACGAACAAACCCATTGCTTTGAAGTACGATATTACACTCTAAAATTGCTGCAAGACGCTTGAGTGCTTTATGCACACTTTGTTTCAGCATGTGCTCTAGCTTCAGCTACAGCTTGCCTAGTTCGATAGCCCAATAATTATTTTTCCCTGGCGCATCAGAGGGTACGATAAAATCGTTCAAAACTCACCCGTTGCAAAGCTAGAAAGGCGGTGTTTCTTGCTTATGAGTGCCCATACCCATACCCACCCCGTTGCCCACCCATACCCATGGGTTTGTGTAATGGGGTACCATTACATAAGTGATATTTGAATAGAAATATCGCAGTTCAATTTCAGTCGTTATACATGAAATTGTGAACATTGGATTATAAGTTGTCATAATCCACCTTTGAGAACAGATTCTGATATAATTGGATCTGACAAGTCATCTAATGATAAAATATCATTAGATCAGTTTTATACTACATGTTACTATGATTAGTCTAGGTCTAATTATACTAGTTAGCTCTTAACCACTCATTAATATATTCACTCTTAAACTTACCTTCTAGCACTCACACCTCATAGTATATATATATATCATTATATATATATACTTAATCGATTATAATTAATACATTGATTATTTTCTTAACTGAGTTTATTTAAAGTAAACTAAGTAGGACCAAATTACATTTGGTCCAACGCAATTTGCACGCTTCCTCATTGCAAACTAACAGTGTAAGCCGCGTAACAGCAGCCCTGTTACACCTGGTAGCACTTTGTGGTCCGTCCTAACGACCACTTTTGATACGTTCCGCTAGTTAACTAGCAGTTCGAAGGTTTAAGAGCCACTAGCAGTCATGACGACAGCCAGTGAACGTGAGCGTGAGCGTCAGCTCGCGCAAGACTTAGTCATGGAAAACTTTCCTAACTGGGCACCGAGTGCTATAATGACGGTGACGGAGATGATTCGGACCATAGGGCCCGAAATCATCACTCTCCTCCGAGGCAAAACCTCAGAGGATGCTCTAGAAACGGTTTCCCGTTTCAAGAAGATGTATGTCGACCCCCAGGTGCGCAATGCAATATTGCGCAACCAAACGGCGGCGGCAACAACAGCGCCCGCATCTAATACGAGCGTTGAAGTAGTAAAGGCACGGATTCCGCCCTTTACTGGCGAAGGGGGTGAACCTCTTCGTAGATGGTTCGCAGAGGTAGAGGATGCTATCACTGCGCAGAAGATTGTGGACCCGCGTTCACAAGCTTATTTCGCCACCACATGCCTAGGCGGTCGCGCCAGGGCATGGGCAATGAGCCGCAGATCCACTGATGGAACTGCGTTTTTGACATATCAGTCACTCAAAGCTGAGCTAAAGCACAACTTTGAAGCTCCAGAAATGGAACTTAGCTGTCGCGAAGAGTTCATGGAACTCAGGCAGGGCAAGTTGAGCTTACATGCGTATGCTCAGAAAATACAATATTTGTTGTCAAATATTGTATATGAACCGGTGCCTCCTGCCATGCAGGTCACCGCCTTCATGAAGGGACTGAATGACGGTCCCATCAAACAGAGTCTTTACCGGGTTCCCCCGAAGACTCTGACCGATGCTATAGACCAAAGCATCCGGGAGGAGTTCAGCATGCGTCGCTCAGCAGCGCATGCTGGGGTTAATCGGAAAGCGCAAGCGCCTTTCGATTTTAACATGCCGCCAATACAGCATGTTAATAATAACAATAACCAAAACTTCCAATCGAGACGAAGTTCGCACTTCGTCCCGAGACACCCGAATCCGCGTTACAATGCGAGCGGAGGAGGTCCAGAACCTATGGATCTCTCAGTCGCGGTCGCCTCGACCCCGAGGCAACCGAAAAACAAAAAGTTCATTCGCTGCAATCGATGCGCGAAAATGGGCCATTACGCCCATGAATGTATGGCGCCGCGTCCGGCACCACGCAGTCAGCGGACTGGACAGTCTGCTGGCAAGCGACATCAACAGGGGCAACCCTCTGTTGATGCAAAAAACGTGAACAACCAGTAGGGGCGGGGTGCCCTACTGGACGGGTTATCTCGCATGCCGACATCGGGCATGTGAGGATAATAGCCCCGGACGGGACTATGTCCTGTCAACGAGTGCAGGGTGAAGAGAAACCTCTCATTACCCTTGAAGTTAGGCCACATGGAAACGATGTCCCCATGCGTGCTTTGTTTGACACAGGAGCGTCAAACAATTTCGTTAGAACTGAGGTACTAACGTCGTTGAACTTCGAGGAGATTGAATCTCCAAGAAGCATGTTATCAGTCCGGTTGGCAACAGGTGCCACTGTGACTATACCGAAGCGTGTTATTCGAACACGCCTCGAGTTAGACGAACTATCGTTCGAGGATGAATACATCGTCCTCGACCTTGATGACAAGTTCGATGTTATCTTGGGCATCCCTTGGATGTCCAAGCATCAACCAACGATCGACTGGGTTAACCTGTCGATCAACTGCGGCGGTCTCACGGGATCTGATCACCCTGTGAGTAATCCGGCTGTATCTCATGATACAACCGCAGCGTCAGATAGCCTGGTGGATAGCGATGGCACCACCAGATCTAATCCGACTAGATCAGCGGATGGTACACCCGCTGATCAGAGTCCAGAGGGACGCGAACGCGCGACGAACGAGTCGTTGCGCGTCACTAACGTGTGCAACACGAGTGCAAAGCACTCCCGTGTTGAAGTTACAACTACAACCGATGACGGTCGTGGTAGAGAGAATGCGCACGCGGTGGGAAACACCCACCGTGAAAAGAATGAAACCGTCACGGAAGCAAATGACTTCCGTGTCGATAATAAAGAACTCACGACTAAGAACAGTCGAGAGTGCGAGAACAACATGGTAGACAGTGGTCACCATGAAGAGAAGGCCTTGTGCACGAGTGATGATCACCGTGTCACAGATCGGACAAGATACGTCTGACCCAGCAGCTGTGTCCGTCGAGACGATCAACGTCCTGACGCAGACAGAGACCGGATTAGCTACCCAGTCTCTCACACTTGACAACCCTCCGAACTTAAGTTCAGGGTTGATGGCCCTTCCAGCGTTGAGCTGGAAGAAGTTCGTAAAGAACTTGCGAAATGATCAGATCGAACAGATCTGCGTCATTGTCGCATCTGATGAGGTTGTGGATATTCGCGAACGAATATCCACTTTACAATTGGAAGCCAGCGGGAACGAACTCGTTCCCAATGGGAAGAACACTGAGAACGAACTCGTTCCCAGTGATCAGACCAAAGTCCAGCGCTTTGAAGCGCAGAGCTGGGAGTCGCTTAAAGCGACTTCCCCGTATTACGAAGTACTTTGGGAATACGCTGACGTATTCCCAGAAGAAGTACCTTGTGAGCTTCCCAAGGATAAGGGAACGAGACACGAAATCGATCTCGTCCCCGGTACAAAGTACTGTGTCACGCGGCAATGGCCATTGCCGCGCGATCAAGTAAAAGCAATCGATGAGTTCTTCGAAACTCGTCGTAAGGCAGGGCATGTGCGAGAGTCTACCTCTCCGCACTCCAGCCCCACCTTTTGCGTTAAGAAGTCCACTGGTGGGTGGAGAATCGTTCACGCTTTCAACAAGCTGAACGCAGCAACGGTACCGGCGCAAACGCCGATACCGAGAAAAGACGTCATCATAGATGGCATGAGCGGGAGCACCGTTTTCAGTGCTCTCGACTTAAGGGATGGTTTCTACCAAATCCTTATGCGTGAGAAAGATATTCCTCTCACGGCTGTAAGCACTCCAAGCGGTATGCTTTGGGAGTGGCTCGTGATGCCACAGGGGCTTCGAAATGCCCCTGCTACCTTCAACAGATGCGTCACACATCTATTGCGCCCGGTGCGAGAGTTCGCGCCGAGTTACTTCGATGATGTGTTCATCCATAGCAAGGCTGAACACGGCAAAACTGATGTAGATATTCACAAAGAACATCTACGTCAGGTGTTAGAGCTTATGCGCAAGCACAAGCTCTATGCGAACTTAAAGAAGTGCACCTTTGGTGCACCCGAGATACCCGTTCTTGGCTGCTTTGTAGGCAAGAATGGGGTACGCCCCGATCCAGAAAAGATCAGGGTGATCGTTGAATGGCCTCCGCCAACTAACGTCAAGGAACTTCGAAAGTTCCTCGGACTGGCGACATACTTGCACAAGTATTCGTGCAACTATGCCGGTCTGATCCGACCTCTTTCTCAATTATTGAAGAAAGATATCGATTGGCGCTGGAATACCCAGTGCCAAGATGCGTTTGATGCAGTCAAGCGTAGCTTGACTGAAGCTCCCGTGTTGGCAATCGCCGACAACGAGCGGCCGTTTCACGTCGTTTGCGACGCGAGCGATTTTGCTATCGGTTGCGCCTTGATGCAACGTGATCACGATGATCGTGATCGCGTGATTTATTACCAATCGCGTCAGCTGCGTCCAGCCGAACGCAACTATCCGGTGCATGACAAGGAACTCCTTGCCATGAAGTATGCACTGGCGAAGTTTAGGATCTATCTCTTAGGAGATAGACCCTTCGTGGTTTACACGGACCATGCGTCACTACGCACGGCCGTGAATTCGCCGCACATCTCTCAAAGAATGGCACGTTGGCTGTCATTCTTTGCAGAATACAACTTCACGGTTGAGTATAAACCGGGAAAGCTGAACGTGGTAGCGGATGCGCTATCACGACGCCCCGATTACGAGACGAAACCGTCCGTAACCGAAGCAATCAGTGCAAACGCGATACGCTGCACCGATCTGTCTTCGCCGCTTGTGCGACAAATACGTCAAGCGTACGAGAACGACGAGGAAACTCGCCTACTGATCGATTACTTGAGTGATCAATCAGATCGGAAACGCAAGGAACTTCCTGAGTTCCTTCGCGCATGCGTGCATCGCTATCAATTGCACGATGGTCTGTTGCTTTACAGCACAGACCAAGATGATGTAAACCGCATTGTCGTTCCAAACGACGATGATCTCAAACATCAACTTTTGTTTGAGTACCATGATGCACCGATTTCGGGGCATCAGGGTCGAGAGAAGACGTATGCTTCTCTCGCACGCGATTTCTACTGGCGTAACCAATACAAATGGGTACGTAAGTACGTTCGCGCTTGCGAGATTTGCCAGCGCGTCAAGCCCGCACAGTCAGCGCAGGCTCCCCTCCAATCTCTGCCGGTTCCGACAGAGTGTTGGAAGTCCATTTCTATGGATTTTATCTTTGGTCTTCCGGCTGATCACAGTCGGAAAACAGGCATTGTGGTCTTTGTAGACCGTTTCAGTAAGATGGTTCATCTTGCTGCAGTGTCAGCGAATGTCACCGCTGCGCAAACGGCGCGGATATTCGTTGACACGGTATTCCGTTTACACGGAATGCCGGAGAACATAGTCTCGGATCGTGATCCAAGATTTACAGGGCGTTTCTGGCAAGAAACGTTCTCATTACTGGGCACGCAGTTGAAGATGTCAACCGCGGACCATCCGGAAACGGATGGGCAGACTGAGCGCGTTAACCGCGTTCTCGGCGACATGCTGCGTTCTTACGCACATGCCTTCGAGCAGTGGAGTGATTACTTACCACTCACTGAGTTTGCTATAAACAACTCGGTGCATGCTTCTACCAAGCACACACCGTTTTACGTGAATGCCTTACGGCATCCACGAACCCCGGCTTTACTTGGCGGTACGCCAAATCTAAGTGGGGGAGGGACCCGCTCAAATTCTAAGCGAGTCGAAGCACAAGCTGCAGCTGCAACTTGTGAAGAAAAACTAGAGTTTTCTACTGCTACCACAGAAGAAACAAAAGCAGTTTCGGAAACCGAAACCGCTTATGCGGAATATGTGTCGGCGGCAATGGCTGCTGACACTGAAAACAGCCCATCCACTGCCAACAAAGCAGTAGATGAATTCGTATTACAGCGTCAAGCTGTAATACGCTATGTGAAAGACGCGCTTGCTTCCGCTTTTGATAAGCAGAAGCAGAATGCAGACAAAAATGGACGGAAGAACACAAATTCTTTTGAAAAAGGTGAATTAGTTATGTTATCTACAACTAATCTACCTACACATGCAATAAGCAACTTCCCTACACGGAAGTTGCTCCCTAAATTCATTGGGCCCTTTAAGGTCCAAGGTGTTAAAGGGAATGCCTATACCTTAGACATTCCCGCGGCCATGCGCCTCCACCCAACGTTTTACGTTGGGAGACTCAAACCATACCGATCGTCTACGTCTTCGGACGAGTCGCATCACCACGGCGAATGCCGTGCTTCTTCAAGTCTCCCAAGAGAGACTTGTAGTCGGCCTCCAACCGCTGGTGGGAAGCCAGAAGACCCTGGAGAGTTTCCACCTCCGACTTTAGACGGTCAACGTCAAGCATCAGAAGATCACTCTTCTTCTGCATCACAACTTGCGCATCGAGAATCTCACGAATCTCGTCCCGATGATAACGATACGTTTTCATCGAATGGCACATGTCCTCGCGTAAAGCGTCATACAGCTTCTCTAAGCTGCGGACCTGATGCCCATGCGCCGCAACGACAGCGCCGAGGGAATTATCAGCCCCCGCCGCCCCTGATTGACAGTCAGGGGAACAAGCGCTACATTCTCGAGCGCTTGCTTTCGAAGCGCTCGGTTCCCTATAAGAAGGGGCAGCGTACCGAGTACTTGGTGCGTTGGCTGGGATATTCCCAAGAGTTTGACTCTTGGGAACCGATCGAGGTGTTGAGGGCGGATGCCCCTGACCTCCTGCGTGAGTTCGAGAAGGATACTTCTCCTCGAACTCAAAAGAAGCGTCAGCACTAAGTGTTGACGAGGGCGCCACGCCCACGTTAGGTGCTGATGCCTGCGAAGCTTCCGATGCCTTGAGAGCATCGACATAGCACTTAACTTCAGCGGGTACTGAGAAGCCTCGGTACCCTCTAAGCTCCTTTTCGGTCAGACGAGGAGCTCCAGGGGGACAACACGGGCATTTCATGCTCGAAGGAACCCCACAAGAGAAACCCTCTTTAATGCAAGTGAAATGGACATACTCCATTTTACCTGTTACCGAGTACTTTAAAAAGCGCTCGCGGTTTGCGTGAACCTTCTTCACGTACCTGTCGGGATCCTTGTTGTAATTCTCAACAAAGGCATTCCAACTCTGAGTAAGGGCGTCTTTGTCATCCTTACTATTTTTTCGACCCTTTCCGGTTCGTATAGTGTCGAGCCTGGTAGAAAAGGTCGATGAAGTACCGACGTCTATCGTCAGTACTGCGATCGAAACGACGATTGCGAAGGTCCTCGCAATCGTCAAGGGCATTGATGTCAAACAGTGGGTATTGACAATCACGTTTCATATGCCCACCACTATCATAGGCAAGAGCCCATGCGGGGGTCCAAAACCCCACTTCGTACGAAACATAGCGTTCTACACGACTCAATGAATCGGAAGCAGTGTAAGCCGCTTCCGCACGATGTTTCTTGGTGGGTGGGGCACCACCTACCGTCTCAAAGCCGTCTTCGCTACGACCTGGCGAATGACGAGGTCCAGGAGGAGCCCTACGTTCCTCATGCCACCGCCTCATCGAATTGTCGCTGTCCTAATCGACGGTGTCAGAAGCCACTTCGCCATCACTTAATGGCGAAGCAGTCCTGGTGGTCTTAACCCCACTAGAGTTGTTGACAGGGACATCATCGTCCTTGCCCCCATACTCGGAGTCGGATGACTCCCCGAAGAGGTCGTTAAACTTCTTCTTTGACACCTGCCTTGCGGCAGGTGGAGACGCGGAAGACGCTGCATTCGCGACGTCTCCCCGCCCTCGCTTAGACACTGCTTCCACAGCGTCTGCCACGAGAGACAAGCGATCTTGCGAATTTGCCTTGCGCCTCGAAACTACGTTCGAAGCGTCGGCGTCCGACGACACTTCCGCATGTGATGCAGAAGTGATATCCGTTTTCGATGCATCGGCAGTGCTCGTACGAGCGCCGCTGCGTTTGCTGACCATCAGATTACTTCTGGTCAAGATGAGTTATAACTGAATATCGTTATGACCAACAAGTGCCACCACTCGATTGGCCAATATTACATTATATTATTGGCCAACCAGCTTGAGTGGGGGGTGATGTAATGGGGTGCCATTACATAAGTGATATTTAAGTAGAAATATCACAGTTCAATTTCAGACTTAATGTCTGAAATGCGAATATTGGATTATAAGTTGTTATAATCCACCTTGAGAACAGATTCTGATACAATTATCGAATCTAACAAGTAATCTAATGATAAAGATATCATTAGATCAGTTTTATACTACATGTTACTATGATTAGTCTAGGTCTAATTATACTAGTTAGCTCTTAACCACTCATAAATATATTCACTCTTAAACTTACCTTCTAGCACTCACATCCCTAAGTATATATATATATCATTATATATATATACTTAATCGATTATAATTAATATATTGATTATTTTCTGAGTTTATTTAAAGTAAACTAAGTAGGACCAAATTACATTTGGTCCAACACAATTTGCACGCTTCCTCATTGCAAACTAACAGTGTAAGCCGCGTAACAGCAGCTCTGTTACAGGCAGGGTGTAGAAGTGTAGAGCGTGTGGTGAAGTGGATCGCCACAGTAAGCGTACCTGTCGACGGCACGGCAACGTTTCGTTTGTGATTCCGGCCAAACTTCAAAGGTTCTCTGTACCCCTACCCCGCTTTGAAAAATCTACCCAGCTTGAGGTGGGGATGAATACATCGCCTTAAGACGTTCGAGTCGAGACACATTCAGGCAGTTACAAACATGGCGACAACAATGGTGCCTTTGCTACTGATCTGGCCATGCAGGTAAACTGATTCCGAGTCGCTTTTTATGGTAAGGTTGCGTTTTGTTTGTACAGTTATTTCAAGCTTCATTTACTCCAGAGCGCAGATGACATAGACTAGGCGGCTCGACATAGGATAGCCCGTGTCCAATACCGACGCCGAGCCTCCAGTTGGGTGACTTGAGGGGTTTCCCACAAATGCTTCTATGTGCCGCGGACCCTCGAGTGCGCCAGGAGGAGCGTGGTAGCTTGGGCCGACCCCCCACCGTTGGCAGGTTTTCATCGAGTCTGCTGGTCTTTTGGGATAAAGGAAACTGAAGTCCCTGAACTTCCGTCCACCGTACTTCTTCTAGATAAGTTGTGAAGTCTTCACTTCATCACTGACTGATTTCGAAACAAGAAATAAAAATGGAGCGTCAAGCCCAATTACATTTAAAACACAGCTTGGTTACACAAACATCTAATGCACTGAGAAATGATAGAACAAAATCGCATTTGCGAGTACCAAACGAGCTTTCTAGTTAATTTCAAGCTCCTTAATCTCCGCGAAATGTCGTCGAGACTATGGGCTTGTTCCCCAATGGAGTGTAAATCACCACGCACACACCGTCGGCGCCGAAATAGCTAACACTCTATTGTCAGAGAGAGAACAAGACCTTGAAGGAAAGGATGAGTGCTTTGCACTATGGATAGGTTTAGAAAAAATGGAGAGTGATACAGCTCAGGAGGTGCAGTCACAATTGGAATAGTATAGTAGGACCGCAGGGCGGGGCGGGCGACCAGAATGGCGAGTAAGCGCAGGGCGCTAGACTCAAGGCTGGGCTCAAAGAAAACAATGGTGAGTCAGCACAGGGTGCTAGACTCGTGAATATGAAAAGCAAGGGAGATCCGACGCGGGTAGTGTTAGAACAGGTAGAAGAGCGACTACCCACTGTGGATCAGAACATCCATAAAGGTAAGATGCCAGTATATATATAGAGCCTAGCCTATGGGTGATGATGACATGTGACAGGGAGTACTAACTTCCAAAGTAGACGAGCAGGGCTCGAAGTTTAGTTCCAAATATCCCTTCATCGTCACACCCAGCCGAGTCCCCGGAGCTATTCTGGCCCCGACTGTTGTGGGTTGTCTTTCTTAATTAGATCTTGAATTAATACTATTTATAGGTACACAAAGTGGTACACCTGGTCCTACTTCAGGTACTACTGATCCTAATTTAGGTAAGTTATAACAAGTGTAATTCTGGCAGTACAGCCAAAATATGTAACAACATTTTACAATCACCGTAGGCCTAATCACTATAGGCCCCAGCCCTAGTGGGTGCGAAGGTTTGTTTGAGTGGGTGTTGAGCCCTGAATAGATTTCATGTACGTTTCTATCGCTTTACTATTATCTCTTTAGTTAGTACTACGATGCATATGCATTATGACGTCAATAAGACCAGATTGTCACATTTGGTATTGTCCAGCGCACACAATTTATATAAGTCTCACATCATGTCCTTGTACAATAGCTGTACCTTCTCCGACTTTTTTAACCTTTTCAACAGTACTAGTAGCCGACGTTGAAAGCATCTCTTTAACTGCAGTTCGTATTTAACAGCATTTTCCATCTGAGCCGGCTGTTTTTTATCTTTCCGTCTCTCTCAGTGCTTTCTCCCTCCCAGTCCCAAAGTACCTAAAAGGAAAGAAGTCTTTGTTTTTTCTTTCCGTATTTGTTCCTTGCCAACGGCTCGGGGGTCCCCAGTGCGTTATGCTGGACACACACTCATCCATGCACTCAAAGAATTCTCACCGTACCTCAAGTATCGATGAACATGACAATACACCGAGCGCCTCGTCGTCGTATTTTATTGAAGGACCCTGGGAACAGCGAAATCGACGATTTCAGAATGTGTTACTTCACGTGTGCAGTTTTATT
>MIQA02003624.1:0-43502 GCA_001887855.2 Sclerospora graminicola | reverse complement strand
CGGTCAGTACATACCCGATCGGTGACCCGATAAGTCTTCCAAGTCATAATAACGCTTAATTTGCAATCATCGATCTCCTTCAACCTCAATATCGACCGATCGATTTTCGTAACCACTTCATAATCTCCAAATTATCCGATCCGCGAATCGGGTCGGTCGGCCATGCCGATCGACAGGTCAAGTCTAACCATAGAGATCAGAGCGCCAACATTTAGCCTCTATAATATCTAACGAAAAAATAGTTCGATCATCCATGCTGGTCGACATATCCGACCTATAATATGGCATCTGGAGGAAGCCTGGTCGGTCTTTTCATCACGTGGAAAACGATGGCTCACTCTGATTAGTTTTTATCTACCACAGTCATTTCAAGTATCGAGATCGCGTGGCTAATGTGGAATATAGAACACAAAAGAAAGGATCTCGGCAATGATGAAGCTATTCGTCCCAAGGTATGTTGAAATATCTTGGTACAACGGCATTAGTACGGTTTGTAAATCTAACAAGATAATATCGAATAAGTTAATCTGGGGTGATGGATTACCGAAATGTCGAAGGGTCGCATTGTCGGTTCGAAAGTTGACACCAGGTATCCGATGCATTGTAGGATTGAGGTAATGGGAGCTCATTAATATTTTTTCTTGACTAATAAGCTGCTTCAGTCCTACTTGACCTAGGCAAGGAAGGGCTGGATAGCCCCCCCTCTTTAGCTCTGTTAATCGGCTGGGAGTTTTGGCCCCCTGGCTCAGAACAGATTTTAAATGCGAAGTTGAAGTATTTTTCTTCTTCTCTCGTGCAATGCGATTTTTAGTACATCGCTGGATAAATTGAATTGGAAGTCCCTCTAACAGCATATAAAACTCCCGTTTTAAGGTACGTTTAGAAGTCCCGTTCTAGGGCACACGAAAGTAGACTCCCATGTTTGCTTTTTGAAGTCCCTTTTTAGGGCATACGGAGGCGGAACCCCGTATTTGACTTTATCGAAAGTTACAAATTAGGGTGCACGAAAGTGGAATTTCCGTGCTAAGATTATTGGAAGTCCCGAATTAGGTCGGGCAGTCATTTCAGGACCAGGGCTAGCTGGCAAGAGATACAGCGACAGACATTGGCCCCTCAGTGAAAGATTTCACAGAGGGATCGGGACACGCTATGTCAAAGGGTTTTCGTGTGCTATAAATTGTTTCTTTTCTTCCCCCCAAGATCTGTTATCCACCCAACGATCAGGTACACAAGGTAAGGATGGCGGATGCGAGTCCAAGAATCAAAAACACGGGAAAATGAGGTACCCCCCCCCGACCGACGGCAGCCCGGCTGCCTTTGGCACGTGAAGGCTTGGAATCGGGCCAGATGGGTGTGGTCGAGATGTGGGTAGTTGAACTAGCGGACCAGGCGAACCGGATGACCTCAGATAGTGGACAACCGAAGGGCGGATTGTTCGGAATGTATGGGCGAAGGGTCCTGAAGGAGGTTGAGTTTTTTGGAGGACGGAGGAGGCGCCAGGGTCGGACGTGGAGCTACCAAGGAAGTGCTAACGCCGCGGTCAAGTGAGCTTAGATGGATGGCCATCCGGCCGATCCGGCTGGGTTCGGTGTACCGGCTGGGATGGTACCAGCTGGGGTTGGTGTACCGGCTGGGTTGGTACAAGCTGGGGTTGGTGTACCGGCCGGGATGGTACACAAAAGAACATCCGATCGGAGTTAACCGGGCCACTTCAGGTAAGACACATAACTATCCAGCCGGGCTATTTGGGGTAGGTTACACAAAAGGGAGTATTGGACATAGGGATAAATCAGTATACGTTTCGCTTTCTTAGACACAAGTCGCTTTCATAGGCCCTTAACACTAGCGGGTACCGAGTAACCTCGGTACCCTCGTACCTCCTTTTCGGGTAGACGAGGAGCTCCCTTAGGACAACAAGGGCAAGCTAAGCGAGAAAGAACTCCGCAAGAAATTCCTTCTTTCATACAGGTAAAATGGATAAACTCCATTTTACCTGAGCGTGAGTGCTTTAAGAAGCGCTCGAGGTTTACGTGAATTTTATTCACGTATTCGTCGGGGCCTTTGTTGTAGTTTTCAACAAAGACATTCCAACTTTGGGTCAGGGCGTCTTGACCGTCCCTGTTCTTTCGCGACCCTTTCCGGTTCGTATAATAACGAGCCTGATAAGAAAGGTCGATGAAGTACTGACGTCTATCGTCGGTACTGCGATCAAAGTTATGATTGCGAAGGTCTTCGCAATCATCAAACGAGTTGATGATAAACAACGGGTATTGACAATCGCGCTTGGTGTGCCCACTACTTTCGGGCACAAGCATCCATGCTGGGGTCCAAAATCCCACATTGTACCGAACATGATGTTCCGTACAACATGGTGAATCAGAAGCTGCGTAAGCCGCTTCTGCGCGTTCTTTCTTGGCAGGTGGAGCACCACCTGCCACCTCAAAGTCGTCGTCGTCGTCGTCACGACCAAGCAAATGACGAGGGCCAGGAGGAGCTCTACGCTCCTCATGCCACCGTATGATGGAATTGTCGCTGTCGTAATCGACAGCGTCAGAATCCACTTCGCCATCACTTAACGACGAAGCAATCCTAGCGGGCTTCCGCTCGCTAGATTCACTGCCAAGGACGGTGACGTCCTCGCCCTCCTCTTCGGAGTCGGATGACTCTCCCAAGAAAGGATTGGGTTTCTTAGCCACCCTCCCTGCGGCAGGTGAAGGTGCGGAAAATGTTGCATTAGCGACATCTTCCCGCCCTCTTTTAGACACTGCTTCTGCAGCGTCTACTACGAGAGACAATGGGTCTCTCGGCTTACTCTTCGACGCTACATTCGTAGCGCCGGCATGCGATGTTGGCACCTCTGCACGTGATGCAGAGGTGGAAGCTGCGTTAGCAGTTTCGGTAGCACCCTTAAGAGCGCCGCCGCGTTTCACGACCATTAGTTCTTATGGTCGATAATGGGTTATAACAGAATATCGTTATGACCAATAAGTGCCACCATTCGATCGGCCAATATTACGTTATATTATTGGCAAACTACCTTGAGTGGGGGGCGATGTAATGGGGTGCCATTACATACGTGATATTTTAGTTGAAATATCACAGTTCAATTTCAGACTTAATGTCTGACATACGAAAATTGGATCATAAGTTGTTATAATCCACCTTGAGAACAGATTCTGATACAATTATCGAATCTAACAAGTAATCTAATGATAATGATATCATAAGATCTTTTTTTACTATATGTTTGTATGTTCAGTTTAGATTTAATTATAGTTATTAACTCTAAACCACTCATAATATATTCCCTCTTAAACTTACCTTCTTTAGACACGTGATCTTAGGTTTATATATTAATATATATAGTTAAGAGACTAGTTGATTAATTAATTAGTCTACCCTAACGTTTATCTTAAGTAAACTATGGAGGACCAAATTACATTTGGTCCTATTCAATTGCACGCTTCCTCACTGCAATTTAACAGTGTAAGCCAGTAACAGCTAACCTGTTACAGGACATATCTGTACGATGCGACTCTGATGAGAGAGGTGCTACGATTGCGGCTGCGCAGAGACAACTTTGTGGTAAAGTGACTTATGAATTAGTTGATGGGAAGGTGTGAAGTACTTTCCAGAGGGCGCCTTCTGATTGGCAGAAAATGTGGACCAAGGGCATAGATGCCGGATGGCCGTCGCCGAGCGTATCTACCAGCGGCCGGACGGCGCCAGGCCTGGAATCAGGCCGGATGAGTGCGACTGAAGACGTGGATAGTTGGGCTAGCGGACTAGGCGGACAGGACGACCTCGGATGGCGGACGGCTGAGGGGCGGATTGGTCGGAAGGTATGAGCGAAGGGGGCCTAAAGGAGGTTGAGTGTTATAGAGGACGAAGGAGGCACCCGGGTCGGATGTGGAGCTGCCAAGGAAGTGCTAACGCCAGCGGCAAGTGAGCTTAGATGAATGGCCATCCGGCCGATCCAGCTGGGTTCGATGAACCGGCCGGGCTGGTACCAGCTAGGTTCGGCGAACCGGCCGTGCTGGTACCATTTGGGTTGGTTGTACCGGCCGGGTTGGTACCATCTGGGATGGGTGTACCGGCCGGGCTGGTACACAAAAGAGCACCCGATCGGAGTTAACCGGGCCACTTCAGGTAAGACACATAACTATCCAGCCGGGCTATTTGGGGTAGGTTACACAACAGGGAGTATTGGACATAGGGATAAATCAGTATACGTTTCGCTTTCTTAGACACAAGTCGCTTTCATTGGTTCACAGCAGAGGGCTAACAAGGTCCCCTCTTGCTGCTATTGGTTTGCCCGGGGAAGGTTAAAGTAACCCACCGGAAGTCCCCTGACCGGGAGTCGCGGCGTTGCGTATACTCACCTCAAGTCGCCCGTGTTTTGAACACGGTTATATCTAGTATTGGAAAGTGTGGTAACGTTTTGGCCTACTGTGGAAGATTGTGGAGTTATATTTGGATTCCCCTTTACGTACACGTTTGGATTTACCCCTTTATTGTCATTGGTTTGGCTGGCCGATCGATAATTCTCGGTCCAGCCGTCGCAGTATACAAACTTCAAGTATATTGGCAGTCGAGCTCTCCGGTGAAGATTTCCGCCCAGGAGTTACCCCTAGTCCTAACCCTCGTCTCCTTATTCGACGGACTTTTCACTTTTCGCCCTAGGGTCTATCAAGAGAGCGCAACCGCCAGTGCTGACGGGTACACAAGGTGAGCTTTTAACATGGATCATCCAAGTCGTCACGACCAAGGTGATTGAAGTGAGCGATCCAGCCGGCCGGATGCCGGATCGGATCATGACTCGGATGGACGGAGTACCCCCTCCGACAGTCAGTCATCTGCCCCCCCCCGTGGGTGTTCGCAACTCAGGAAGAATTTCTAAGAGCGACAACACCACACGACCAACGATCAGGTACACAAGGTAAGGATGGCGGATGCGAGTCCAAGAATAAAAAAACGAAAAAATGAGGTACCCATCCCCGACCGACGGCAGTCCGGCTGTGGCAAGCGAAGGTCGTGCAGAATTCTCTCGAACTTCGCTCCATTAAAAATGTGCTTGTACCCGGATCTTCTGGTGACCTGGGATATTACCGTGAATCCCTTACAGAATGAAAATCGTACCGGAAGCTAGATCGAGTGCAATTCAGGAAGATAAGTCTTCGCCGTCGAAGGAGAAATGATGTAAGCAACGACTTATACTTGATGAGGGAGGGCAAAGTCGACATGGAGGAGGATACGCCTGCTACTCCCCTTGCGGTTCTTTCTAGAACCACCCGGGATCCCATCATTACTGGTAAAGACCCGGATCGGGATCAACGGGTGCTTTTGTAAAGACAGGAGCTCGAAAAAGAACAACACAATTCTTCACATTTGATGATATGAAAATACAAAACGAGGATTAAATTTGCACCGACTCCGACGAAAACAGTCACGAAGGTGTTGTGATTAAGTGAGCTTGAAATTGTAAATATAAGGGGCCCACACCGCGACGCTGTTTGGTCAAATGAAAAAATCAACCGCGATGGGTGGAAAAGTGGGTCGGATGCTCGGCGGGACGAGTGGAATGATCAAAGTGTACGTTATCCACCTGGGACAAGCCGATCACACTAGGGATGGGGCGATCGGCAAAGGTACACAATAGAAGAATAAAGGGAGAAGTGGTGGAAAGTACCGTTGCTTGATTGAAATCAGAATTCTTCAAAGGTCCCACCACCACACGACCGTCCATGCGACAAAAGCTTGACTCCTAGAATACTCGAATTAGATATAGTAGTCTTGGGATAGCTTTCCAATCAATCAATCACACATACTTGATCCCACTTATAAACCGGGATGTCCCCCAACATTTAGACTTCTTGAGATCCATAACTCTGGTTTCGTTCGGCTGAACTGTGGTAAGGTTAAGTTTAAAATGAGTGTCAAACATTTTCTGTGTAGTACACGTGGCCCACACCTTTATGTACTGGATGCTGGATACTGGGTAGCATGATCCGGATATTGGAGTATTCCTTTAAGTGACACTAAAAGACCCAAAAACCTCTTCAGTATTTTCGGATATCACTTTACGTATTTAGAGGTTCCAATGTATTCAGAGCGTTTGTAGGTCCACTTAAACAACCTAGACCAATATATGGTACCGATAATTTCGAGGGTCCCAAATCATCCAGGATTTCATAGATCCCACAATCTATACATGTGGAATATACTTTAACGGTTTTCGTCTGGAATAAGCCCGAGGAAGTAGTTACGGTGAAGGCGTAGAGAATGTTTGGTAGTTTATGACTACTGGTGACTTCCGAAAGCTCAGATGTTTGGATGTGTGGGGATATCCTGCTTTGTATCGGGCTAACCCGTTTTGTCTTGGAGTATAGTAATATGGCTGATGAGAATGACGATTATGAAGAAGCTTCTGGGCTACTCCAACGTATTACAAATATCAAGGGCTAATTATTTGTCGAATCTGACTACTGCTTATGGGGACTGACGGCAAATGCAATTGACGGTCGGCTGGGTAGATGGGCTGCTTTACTGTCTCAGTTATCCCTAGTAGTAATCAAGTGTCCCAATGGAGAAGAGGAGATACTAGACACGTTTGCGGCCAGCATCACCCCAAGGGCAGAAGTGGAGGAAGCGCTGATAGCCATAGCGCCTCGGAAACAGCAGCGACAACCCATCATATTACCACCACCAACAGTGGGACCCACAGAAGAACTGATGGTTCTGAGTTTTGACGGGTCGGCAAGCGTAAAAAAGGGAGTAGGTGCCTATAGTGCTAGCCTTTGGAAGCTGCCCGAGTGGAAAGTGGTCGCCGCTGCTTCAGATTTGGCGCCTGGCATAACCGTGAATGAAGCAGAGTACCGAGGACTGTTACTTTGCCTAGATCTGCTGGCTAGCCGGACGCAGGGGCGGATCATCATATGCGGTGTTTCCAAACTGGTGATCCGGCAAATCACGGGAGAAATAGACTGCAAGGCCCCCCGACTAAGACTTTTGAACGATCGATTTATGTCCGCCCTGCGGAAATGGCCAGAACAAGAACTGTTACACGTCAAACAGGACTGGAATAAGAGTGCAGATCACTTGGCTACGCTGGCCATGCGTGACCAAGTAGGGGTCACGGCTTCCGATCCAGGCTAGTTATCAGATCTGGCAGAGATCAATCGGCTGCCCGGACTTATCCATCCGGCCAACATGGAGGAGGTAACCCGGGTGAACGCCGTCACTTGGTTGCAAAAGCGCCGTTCTTTAGCCGCTGGCTCACCATCTCCAGAAGCAATGAGCGAAGGGATAGTGCAACAGTTGCGGGCAAATCGGATTCTCCAAGCGCAAGACGAAGAGGAGTGGATAGTGGATCCCGAAGCATACTTGAAAGGGGATGTGGAGAAACTGAGTGCCGAACAAGCTAATAAACGTTTTAAGCTAGCTCCAGATTACGAAGTGGATGAGAACGGGTTCTTTTTTTTTTTCTACCGAGATGCTGACCAGCCCGAAATCGAGAGGGATAAATCCGCCCGGCTGGTCGTACCTACTACCCTGCAAACGGATATCCTCCATCACTATCACGTGAGTTTGGAAGGGGGACATCAAGGTATCGACCGGACCTATCATAAAATCAAGGCGCATTTCCACTGGCGGGGTCTCTATCGCAGTGTGCAAGCTTATGTAGGAAGTTGTCCGGTTTGCGAAACATGGAAGGGCCGGCCGACTATTAGAGGGCGGTCTCCTGGAAATATACAAGCCACCGCGATGGACCATTATCCATTCCCTACCTAAATCTCGAAATGGTATACAGAGTGCTGTCTGGACGATTTGTTTACCAGACTGGTCATAGCAAAGGCCAGTTCCACCCGTACCGCTCAGCAGGTTGCTCAAATTTACAAGGAATGTGTGTTCAGACGTTTCGGAGCGAGCGAGGTCATCCGGCATGATAGGGAACCTGGATTTATGGCGGACATAATCAGAGCCTTCAACAAAATTCTGGGACAAAAACAGAGCGCGACCATGGCTTACCACCCTCAAGCGAACAGGAAGGCCGAAAGGATGGTGCAAACGCTTACCCGAGCCCTCAAGATGTATGTGGTGGAGGCGGATCAGTGCGACAACTTTGCAATCAAGCAACTTATGGGGGATGGATGAAATCAGAAGACGAACATCTACGATTCATCTGGACACAGGGACAATGCAATTAGAAACAGTAGCCGAATATGAGCGCCGGCACCCAAATACACGAGAAGATGGCATGCGTTTGCAGCTTTGTATCCAGGGTACATTTAATATTAACCCAGCACCGCCTGAACAAGCGAGAAAATCGTGCATTGACGCAGATTACAACTTCGACGAATACCCTGAGCCGCGATTAGTCTCTAGGATTAAGACATACATAGTAGCTAATAGTTAAAGGCTAATTAGACTACATATTACTACTACAAGATCTTCCACGTCAAGATGCACAAACGATATTTCCGAGACACATGTAGCGCTGCCTTGGACACATTATCTCCATTATTTTCAGTTGAAATCGCTTTATATTCGCTTTGGGCTGCTCAAAAATATTTTGGAAGAAAAGAATAAAACCATCGTCCAGTCGGAGCAACATAATACATTGCGGCCGATCTGTTTGCAATAGGCAACATGTTAATGTCTAGCCAGACGTCGTCGAATTAAATTCCACTTCCATACGAGAACCACGTCTTCTAAACGTGCCCTTTCATCGCGGTGTATAATTTTTCTGAATTGGAAAGCATTCCGTTAGCCAAATTGGTCCTTAAACAGTTATGTGGGACCAGGAACTTGAAGTGTCCAGCAAGAACTTCCATAAAATTCTGGGAAACAGGATACTTTTCGATGTCATTCTCTCCCTTTTCTTCATTGATCCCGATTGTCCAGCTGCCACAGTTTTATCAGGACCTAGGCGAGTTTATTACTATTGCCTTTAAGACGTCCAGATGGTTCCTCCTTAGGTTGTGCAAGCCCCTTGATACGTCTAACGATTTATAATCAATTATATGCCAAGCATTACAATGTCCAAGCACCGTGAAGTCCACTCGTTCGATGCCATGCCTCATTGTCCACCACGGCGCCGTTGAAATGGGTTCACTTTGAACATGTCATAGCTTATTGTTTCAAAATTCGTCGTGAAATGTACAACTTTCATTGTTTATTATTCTGGATCCAATAAATTTTTAATCTGGTTGCAAACGCCAGAAAACGAGAAGAAAATGGTCACATCAATTTACTTGATGTCGCGGGGTTCTCCTTCCATTATCATGCGGTCCAACAGATCGGGACTTGAAAAGTATTTTTTACCACTCGATACACCAACGAGATCTCCAGTTGTTTATGCCGTTTCGTGTCTTTATTTCGGTCGTCTTGCTTTTATTACGCAATGGATTACTTAATGTACCCATGCACGCTTTCTGGCCAAAGTTACAACGTTGGAAGAAGAGGGACATTGAAGCAGCAGAAGACAACCAAGAGAAAGAATGGAGCGTGCTTGGTTTGAAAGGAAAAGCACAGGAACCACTGTTTGAAGCTGCGATCAAGGCAAGTTTTCACCATGTATCGCCATCCTTGAGTCAAATGGATGACGTCTGGAATGAGACATCCCAAACAGCTCATACTCTGCATCTCTTCCAGCTTCACCAACAACTGTACGACTTGTGCGCTAGTCGAGCAAATCGAGGGCGTGATTTCATCCAGGCTTGTGCAATCTTCCACTTTCTTGTCAACGACCGACTTGAACGTGTTGGTGGAGATACGAAAAAACTCGATGCTCAACTTGGACCTATGTTATCGCGTAAAACCACACCTTGGTCGAGCGATCACTCTTTGCCTAAATGCCGCGTTCTCTTCATCTGTCAACGTTGTCAAGACTCTTTATACATGGAGATGAAATCTCATCAAAATGCATTTACAAAGGATACATTCACCCAAGCCATCGCTGAAAAACCAAATACTGAAGGGATGTCCACCATGCCATTTCTCCTAATAGAAAAGACGATGGAAGCACGGAGGAACTGAGAAGAACAAGGTCCAAAGCTTTATAGCCATATGGTACCGATAATGGACGCAGCCGCATTGACAATTAAACAGCTGATCGAACTAACAGGTAGCATGAGAAAGAACGTACGAATCCCCTACATTCATGTCAGTATCCATTCCTTTCAGGAAAAGTTTCCGATACAATGGCAAACGTACATGTTCCTGTTGAAGGATCTGTTCGAGTCTGGGCAGCGGAACCCCCAAATCGTCTTGGACGCTTCAGCAACTACAAACACAAGAAACAGTATGCGCCATATACTCGTCATGGAAAGAAACTACGACATCGTTTTGACCGTACTCAAAGCAATTGCATCTTGTTTACAGAGTGGACAGAACCCACACCGGCCTTCAAGCCACGGATTGATGCAATCCGCATGAAAAAAACTTTTGAGTCAGCGCCATGTTCAAAATCGTCCAGACAAATTGGACACGTCTAGGCGTCCGAATCACCGACGCTTTCGTATGTGAGCTCGTCCGGGATTGACTTGTCATGATTTTGCGTTTCTTTTAACCGCTCGTCTTCTTCTCTTACAGAAGTATTGTCGTCGTTTTCAGAGACACCTTGTGAACTTGCATTTGCACCCGGAACGTTTTCAATCGCAGCGAATGGAATGCGATCGAGCACGAATTGTGCTACGAGTAAATGTTCCAGTAAAGTACGTTGCATGTTGCGCCCGTACTTGGCAATCGGTAGCTGCTTTGCTACCCGTGCTCGTAGACTTCGTCCAATCCATTAAAAAATGATCGACGACAGCTTACTTAAGTCTGGAGAACGCACAGACGATGGAAATGAGGAAAATGTAAGCAACCATCCGCTTATCAGCCGATTGGGCGTCAAAGTATGCGGCACTAGGGTGCACAGACATCGAATTTGTCAAATATCCAGGATATATACCACGTAATTGTCTACAATTCATCATTGACTTACATTCTCCATGGATATCCATGGTAATCCGTACTGGATTCCATGGAAGAGCGCGATTCATTGCATCTAACAACCACTCGCCACTCTGATACGGTATAAAGACTGATGGAATACGAATCTTGCTGGCAAATTCATCCTTCATCATGATAATATGGTAAGGTGGTCTAGAGAAGAACGTCAGTACTCAAGAAACAAAGAAACAGAGTGCCTTCCTACTCGTATCGTATGTCGTTCTCCATCACCACGACCGCACCAGCATGGGCACGTTGAGCGTTCCAGACTTTTTGTACAAACTTACAGACTCCACGAAGTACGAGCGCGACTTTTCCCGTCAAGGTTTGATATATTAAAGGCTAAATAGCTGTAAATGGTGACACTAAAAATATGCTGCAGATTACGTTAGTTGAACATTTTCTATAAATACTTCAAGTAGTTTCTTTGGCTACAGGTCATATATACCTCGTACAAGTGGATAATCTCGGCTGTACATACAAAAACAACGATGCTGTGTCATTATAAATAATGAGTTTCCGATTTTAGCGACTGCTACCTTTCAACCACAAGTGCAATGGTCGCAGAAGATGACACTGCAGCAATGCTAACAGCGGTGATACATGAGGATGCCCTTAAGTTTATATGGACCACTTATGTACATCCGTCTAAATTAGAAGGGGTCCAGGTTCTGCTTTTGCAAGGGGTCCTGGATCTGAAAGTTTACACTGATTAGTGTCCTGGTTCTGATTTTTTTTACCCGGCCAATAGACCTCATAATTAAAAACCGAGTGGTTTCTGTAAACCGAATGTATGATCAAATTGAAGGCTATATTTCATTCGTTGGCAAAAATCTGTGTGAAAGAAACCCTTCCAAGGATACACGGAGATAATGAATTTACCGAGAAACTGATCAAAAAAGAAAACAACACCATTAATTTTACATACAAAAATATATATCAATTTAAATAGGTATATACATCACTAGAAACAATACATGTATAAGGGGTACGGTACTTCTGATCCTCGACATTCGGAGTTGCCGCGGTAGTAGCAATCGTAGCGGTCATATCCATAGCTGACTTGGTCGTCGCATCTGGTGTTGTCTCCGTTTACCATATCAAGATCCAGTGTATGGGACCTGTCGGCTTAAAGGCATTGAGAAGTCAAGCGACAAGTGTGTCCTGTAAAGACTTCAAGCTAGATGATGCGTGTGCGCGTTGTATTACGACTAAGCGCAATGATAAGGTGGTCATGACCCCGTCGACAGGGGATGGTGCCAGAGGAAATTTGTCGTCAACGTCTAATGGTGCCATCATCGGCGCTATTTGCGGTGGTATTGCTGCACTATTGATCATAATTTTTTCCGCTTGGACCTAGGACGTGGATGAGCTGGAAACGACCCGAAAAACCAGTAACTCTCGCCTAACGCAAAGCCTAAAGCGTTGCCTGCTGCGACCTACAACATTAACCCATCGGACCACGGCGATCCCCAGCCGCCGGTATCACCAACAGTCGACTACGCTGAGTCATTTTTGCTTGGCTACCAGCTCCAAGGCTCCTGGCTTAAAATTGAGTGGTATGATTTCGCCCACGTCATCGTCCGGTCCAAAGAAATATGCAGCTGCTTCAAACTCTTCGCCATCGTCGGACCACTCGTCGGTTGTATCTGCGCCGTCTTCACATAATTCGCCAGTAGAGCCATTTTCCTCGCCAGAACCGGCTTAAACTGCCCCGACTTTTTCCTATAGCAACGGCACGGTCACAACCCTCGCCGCGGGGACATATCCAACGTCAGGACCACCCCCATAGTTTTTTGTCCTGTGGTACCTACCTAATCAATCATCGCGCATTGGATTCCATGACGATGACGTTGAAGAGGAGCGCTCAAAAAGCTTTGATATCAATGACATGCGTGAATCGGGCGTGTAATGGCAATGGAGAACGCGCGGCGCAGAAGTTCACAGTCTCCGTTTGTACCATTCAGTGCAGCTGATCCGCATGCCAACACGGTGACATCTCATCAAGTAACATTCGAGCCACGAGCTTACATCGCCCAAGCACCAATCGAAATTCAGTAGAAGATCAGGCCGGTACAGCAATAACTCAGTGATTTCTGATGCGGACAGCTCCGGCGTACGCAATTGACCATAACCAATTTATCTAGCCTACTAATACCGTCTGCGTAATTATGCAACTATGTTGACTTCAAAGCTATTTGGCTGGTAGAGACCGTCTTATTTTTATAGGTGAGTTAATAAGTCAGCATCTTTTGAAAGTCGAATATTGAAGCTCACTGTTGAGTTGCTCAGTCTTTGATCAGAAATTTTCTCTTTTATCACATAGTCAGTCAAAATCCTTTTACCCTATTAAAAATACTGTTTATATCGATATTTAAGTTGTTGGTATATCTCTGATATTAAGCGGGATATTGCTTTGAGCATTAGACCACTAGATCAGAGATAGACCAACAACTCAACTATCGATATAAACAGGAGTTTTAATAGGGTAAAAAGTTTTAAACTGACTATGTGATAAAAGAAAGAGATTCTGATCTGACTGAGCAAACAACCAGAGAGCTTCATTATTTGACTTTCAAAAGATGCTGAGTAATTAACCAGCCTATAAAATAATGATGGTATCTACAAGCCAAATACATGTACACCTCTTTCCGGTCAAAGTTGGACTAGTTTCGAACCAAAGTTGGATTTTTAGGTTTTGGAAAAATGAGGTTTCATATAATAGTGAGGTTTCGCAGTTACACTTTAATCTTTACCTTTAGTGGTAATTCTGCAACTGATGTTAAAGATAAAAATTTGGGGGAAAAAGATTTCGCAGTGAAGATCAATGTTAGCAACTTATACGATCAGATATTGACTATCATAGGCCAACAATTAAACAATAGAGTTGATTGGTTGTTACAATTGGTTATCCACAGCTATTGACATACCAGATCAGGATGGAGGAAGCGACGCAACAAGCGACGCAACATTACGGCCAATGACGACATTGTATTCCCAAAAGTCAATATACAATGAGTTCGTCATACCCACAAATAAAAATGTGCGAAATACCAAAATATTTCACAACAGATATATATTGTTGACAAGTCCATCTCAAACCTTCAATAGCTTCAGCAAATTCCACATGACGTAGCAGAACGTAGTACTTCATATATTCCATCGTGCATTCCAAAAAATGACCGTTTTGTCAAATTCTAAACGGGGACGCCATATCCGGACACTGTTTATAATACTACTTGCTAGCATCCCACATAAATTAAGCGAACTCCGACCTTTCATCATATTAGAAATGATATTTTCCTGAACGTCACCTCGATGATGCCCAAAACACAAGGCGGGAACTTTATATTGGTATATAATTTCCATGTACGTACTGTATCGTATTTCACGGGACATCCACTCATACTCATCACGTCGTGTCGTTGCACGCTTGACTTCATCGATCCGTCCAACGTGGAATATGATGTTAAAATGCTCACACCAATGTCTAACATAGTCACATTCGGCTCCACTTCCAGGACGTATTGCCATAGTCAAGGTGGACGGCCACAATCGTAGTTTTTCTTTTAATTTATGCAGCAAATACGCTATCACCATTGAATCAACACCTCCCGATAGAGAAACAGCTAAATGTGAATACTTAAGGGCTTGCATCCGCTTTAAGATTTTGTCCATGGCACGATAAAGTCAAGTTTTGGGCATCTCGCGCTCGTCTGTCTCGATAAATGTTCTCTCTAAATATCTTCATGGTGGAAAGATGTTTTTTCGTCCATAGCGTTTTCCCGTAAATGTTGCCATCTACCGGTTGTCGTACGCCGAAATTTTTGCAACAATTCTCCATCTTGGTCTACTTGTTCTCAACGAGTTTCAATGGCAGATAAGACAAGAGTAAGTCGTTCGGATGTTGGCGAAGGCAGCAGTGGCATTAAAGCAAATACAAAAGCGTGGTACTGCTAATATTTCGTGCCAAGGGTTAGGGAGCAAATCTTGTTCTACAATTGTCAGTGCGTATGCGTCATTTCGTTTTACCATTTGCTGCGATGTAGCTCCACTTGATCGTCGTCGAACCAGTACTGCAGCACATCATGCGCTTCGGTCATTTGGTGTTTAAACTTCCGTTGCAAGCTCTACAACCCTAGAGGCGATCATTATTATCACATTCCAGAAGTAGTTCATTAAAGTGACCACATCGAATTTGATATTGCCCCGGCAATAATAGTAATACGGCTTCCAACGCTGTACACTCCCGTCCACATTTCGGCCCGGCGGAAAAATGCAAGTGATTTAAGAATCAGCTCAAGAATATGGGATGCTTTCTGACATGTCCGTTTCAATTAGACAAACAAAGGTTGGTCAGCCACGGTACTTGCCTTTGATGAAAAAGACTTATTCTTTACAATGACCTAAATCTTTAGGACGGAACCCTTATCATTCTATATTCTCCAACCTATAAATGCATTAAAACAGGTAAAACCTGGAGATCGAACGCAGTGCAAAATTTCTCTAATGTCTAGCAAGCAAAGTTAGATTATTTTGCGTACTTAGTGGAGACATAATTCTGTACATTATTTTTAGATGCGCCGTACCTACTAAAGAGCCAAAGACAACTGCGGCTCATTGTCCGGGGGGTTAAATCGCGTTGGTGATGTTCGCTCTTCTTTAGGTCTATCAAAGGCGACATTTTCTCAACCGCAACAGCAGCAGGAATTGCTTCTCTTTGCGTCGTTTCAACAACCGACGACATCGTCGCCACCGTCCGGCCCGATGCATGCGTCGTCACCACCGTCTGGCCCGATGCATGCGTCGTCACCACCTCGACCGATGAGTAACCATGTACCAATCAGAATCAAACGGTGTTTGACAATCATGTAGAATTTCTGGAGAAAGAAACAATTGAGATGAAGAATGTGCTTGAGAAAATGGTGGCGACAGCATTGCACGACTACAAGTCGGATCTGACTTCGATCTTTGACGAACAATCTGAAGCTAATTCTCCAACTTTTGATGACACGACAAGTGGTTGGGAATATGGCTGTAGTTGTGATGTCGAGAAGTCCCGTCGGAATCGTCGGCGTCACTTAGATGAGGATTTTCTGTCTGATACTAGTACGAACAAAGATTAACACGGTAAGTCGTCGCCCCCTTCACCCGAAAGTGATGACCATAGGCAGTTTTGTGGTATGGGTTTTACAACGAGCGATTTTCCTGTCTAGCGCTGAGCATGGTAGTCCAGCCGCGCTGGACTTGTTGTTGGATGACCAAGTCAATCAACTGCGCAAGTCCCTACGCTCAAAAGATGATGCTGACGAGCGAGATCCGTGAATGAATCGCTCGATTTTATATGACTGTGTGTCCCTCCGTAACAGATTGTGAGCTTACCGGCGACGATGAGCATGACGAAAATAACCAAACCTGTCACTCTCTTTCGCTGGCAAATAAACTGAGTGCTGCTTTTCTCAAGCCGTGCACATCGATGATTTCACTCAACTAGTCGACCGTCTCGTCGACTTCATCGTTGGCTGGTTATGGAATCCATTTGGCAACCATGGTTCAGTCAAAACCTGGACCTTACGTTAAGATGGCCGCCAGCAGTCTGTTTGGTCCACATCTGGAGTCGTGTCCGTACGCTTCTAACCAGCAGCATGCTTCAAAGGCCAGGCTTTGGTGTACAACGTACTAAGTCCAGAGAATTTGCGTTTCCATGGCAGCCAGTCGTTGCTCCATCTTGGTGAAGCAAAAACCCTGCAAAGGTCGAGTTCGCGACGCGTTCTTCCTTTTACTAACAGCAAAACGTTTAGGGGCAAATGAAGTTCCGAGACGAACGCAATCGACTGGTAGCTTGTTCCAGCGATTTGTACGGCGGCGATAGCCTCGCCGCCCGTCAATCGCTTTCGAGCTCCTGTATTCGACGAAGAACTAGGATGATCGTCTGTATCCATAGAATTTCCGGTATAAGTACCATCAGCACTCTTGCCCAAGTATCTTCGAAAACACTAGAATGAACTTCAGTAAGGCCGTTTCATGGGCCCATTGCCGCTATCAAGAGGAAGCACAAGACGCAGCAGCTAGTTGTTTCCTCCGTGTTTTGGTAGCAGTTGCGAAAGTAGAACCGCATTTTTTCCACCCCGACGAAAGAAGTATCGAATATGAACGAACCTCATCAAGCTGCTGTACCTATACTTTTTTTAAATAATTGTGTTACCCTATTTTCCATAAAGGTCTTTAAGTTACATTTTTGAATTCAAATAAAATTTGAATACCAGCGTGAGTATGAGAGCGACTGGCGCGACTTTCCGCGGCAAATGATCGCCGAACGGTTTGGTGCCAATGCTTTGCAATCGTTTTCATGTGTGACTCAGTCCGATGAGCGAGAATTACATGAAACTTTAGCCACAGCAGGTATTGTACACAGTTATGTCTCCACTAAGTACGCAAAACAATCCAACTTTGGTTGTTAAAGAATCCAACATTACATGAAACCTCATTTTTCCAAAAAACCTAAAAATCCAACTTTGGTTCGAAACTAGTCCAACTTTGACCGGAAAAATGTGTAGTGGACGTTTGCATAATAGCAGACTACATAAAGGGAGCTGATAATGAGCCTTCAGTTTCCGTTAATAGGCCTTCAGTTTCCGCTATTGGGCCTTCACCTCTTGTATATATTTAAATCATTATGATTTGGCGACGAATTAGTTGTTGTTGCTCCATTAAGTTGAGTGGCTTGCTGTCCCGAGGTGAGCACATATCCTCGCAACTATTCAAGTTGTGGTGAAGTCGCTCTCAGAAATTCTTCCTGAGATGCGAACACCCACGGGGGGCCCAGACGACTGACTGTCGGAGGGGGTACTCCGTCCATCCGAGTCATGATCCGATCCGGCATCCGGCCGGCTGGATCGGTCATTTCCATCACCTTGGTCGTGACGACTTGGATGATCCATGTTAAAAGCCCACCTTGTGGACCCGTCAGTACTGGTGGTCGCGCTCTCTTGATAGACCCTAGGGCGAAAAGTGTAAAGTCCGTCGAATATAGAGACGAGGGAAGATGTAACTCCACAATCTTCCACAGTAGGCCAAAACGTTACCACTTCCCAATACTTAATATAACCGTGTTCAAAACACGGGCGACTTGAGGTGAGTATACGCAGCGCCGCGACTCCCGGTCAGGGTACTTCCGGTGGGTTACCTTAACCTTCTCCGGGCAAACCAAAAGCAGCAAGAGGGGACCTTGTTAGCCCTCCGCTGTGAATCAATAAAAGCGACTTGTGTCTAAGAAAGCGAAACGTATACTGATTTATCCCTATATCCAATACTCCATTTTGTGTAACCTACCCCAAATAGCCCGGCTGGATAGTTATGTGTCTTACCCAAAGTAGACCGGTTAACTCCGTTCGGGTGCTCTTTTGTGTACCAGCCCGGCCGGTACACCCATCCCAGATGGTACCAACCCGGCCGGTACACCGAACCCAGCCGGATCGGCCGGATGGCCATTCATCTAAGCTCACTTGCCGCTGTCGTTAGCACTTCCTTGGCAGCTCCACGTCCGACCCGGGTGCCTCCTTCGTCCTCTATAACACTCAACCTCCTCCAGGCCCTTCGCCCATACCTTCCGACCAATCCGCCCCTCGGCTGTCCGCCATCCGAGGTCGTCCCGTTCGCCTAGTCCGCTGGCTAAACTATTCACGTCTTCAGTCGCACTCATCCGGCCTGATTCCAGGCCTGACGCCGTTCGGCCGCTGGTAGATACGCTCGGCGACGGCCATCCGGTATCTATGCCCTTGTTCCACATTTTCTGCCAATCAGAAGGCGCCCTCTGGAAAGTACTTCACACCTTCCCATCAATTAATTCATAAGTCACTTTCGCCCCTGAGTCGCGTCACAGCCGCACAACGGTTGAGGCACGACCTCACCTGAACCAAGTCGATCTGATACTGCTTACCCATGCCTCGCTTTGGTACGTCCTCCGGCTGATTATAACAATTTGTGAGCACGGTCGGTCTCCCAGCCGGCTTGCAATTACATCCACAGATGCTGACTTTATCTTGATATATTTTCAGTCTTGAAAATCGACATGGATAACATATGCCGTCTCGTTCTCATGGATGACGACTAGCCCGCCAGCGGGGTGGAAGTTTCAAAACCACCGGATTCGTCCCGTACTCCCGATCTGATGTTGTCGACCGCTGACGTTGAAACGGCGCTCCGCGTTCACGGTCAGGCTTGCGGTGACCAGGACAGATTGAAAGCCGCCGTCTCTTCCCTTCCGGCGAAGCTCCGATCCTGTCAGGCTGACTCTGAAGTTCTGTCGCGGAGATGCATGACCTTTTGTGCGATGCTAGACCGCGTGGAATCCCGAATCTCTGAGCTGAAACGCAGTCGTCAAGAAGCAGTGGACGAAATAACCCGCGTCAGGGCGATTGTGGGCCAGCTTACGGACGCCCTGCAACGGGCCGCTGCGCCATCTGCCTCCATCTCCGAAGTGGCAGGGATGGAGAAAAGGCTGGTATTGTTAACCGCCCAAGTGGATTAATTGGAGCACATTTAGGCTGACCTGGTTCAGCAACTCGCCTCCGCCAACCGCCGGGCCGATGAAGCTGCCTTTCGGAAATCTTCCTCGGGACCGAGTGACCTTCAAATACAGGTGACTGATATCGAAGGCCAAGTCGCCATCCTGACGGAAGAGAGAAACCGTCTCCGCATGCTGGCAGACGTCGTCGAACCCCTCCGGACTGCCAATCAGGAGTTGGTTCACCGATCAAAACTTCAACGTAAGTGTCTTTTCTCTTCTTGTGTTGTAATCTGGTCGCTTACGGTTTCCACGTCCTTATCACTCCGCAGTCCAGCAGCTGGAACAGCTGAAGCAACAGTCTGCCGAGATTTTCGACGTGTCCCAAGAGCTATCACATCTCCGGGTCCGACTACGCCGGGTGTCCCACGAATTAGATACCATGCGGGACGACCGAAACCACCTGCGCGAGTCCCACACTCAAGCTCTCCGCCACATTTCTTCTCTGGAGAAGCAGTTGCAAGAAGCCTCCTCCCGGCAACGGGGGTGCAGTCTGAGCTATACAGGTCCAGCGAAGGCATCGTGACACCCATGATGAGCTGGCCCGGGCCGACCGTGTTTGCGCCGCCCTTCTGGACAAAGACGATCGTTTTAGGTTCCTGTTGTGCGAATTACAAGACCAGCTCGAAACGTCTCGAAGCCAGACCGCTCCTCTCTTACAAGCTCCTTTGAGTGCAGGAGAGGCTATCTTGGTCATCTTGGGGATGGTTGATCAGTGAAAAACCTCCCCACCGAAATCATCCCGGTTATCTGCTTCAGCGGAATCAGGACCTGGGGCACTTCCCGCCGGCCCTAATCCGCCCCTTGCCGGTTCGGATCTCTCGTCCGCCTCGGCGGGATCGGGGAACGGAAAACGTCCGGCCAGTTCTAACCCTTCCCTGGCCGGTTCCGATCCATCTTCCGCCTCTCCCAAACGGAGGAAAAGGAGCACCCCCCCCTCGCGCCGATGTCATCCGGACAATTTGGCCAGCGAACAAGAGCTTGAGTCGGACAGCAACGATAGCTTGTTCGAAATGGGGTCCGCCGCCGTATCTCCACCTGTTTCACAGGGGAGAACTGGTCTCACACCTGGCTCGTCGTCTAGCTCCGAAGATGACTCGGCATCCGGCTCGGCCGCCGCTTCACCATCCGGCACCCAGATTGGCACTCCGTCTGATTCCTTCTCGGGTTCAGGTCCACCTTCCCCTACGTATATATATGATGATGACGAAGAAGACGAGGATTATGACGACCAGCAGATGATCGCCGCGTTGTCTCGCTCTCGCGCGGACACCCGTCGTCGCCTCTCAAATTCTGGTAGCCAAATGATGGATCACCCGGATCCTGATCAGGTTATCGAGATTTGCAGACTCCGCCGCCGGCAGGTTTTGGCTCCGGAGGGTATGAGCCGACTGATTCCTCTTTACCTCCCGACACTGTCGACACCCCGGCCTCTCAGGTCGCCCGTACCCCAAATTCCAACGGAGTAGCAGAGGAGAAGGTGGAGGAAAATGAAGATGACATCCCTGATCAGTGGTTGACTCTCGACCTGAGCGATCCAAGAGAATCTCTCTCCAAAACTCCGGCCAAAACCCGGCGGTCAGCTCCAGCCGGACCACGTCCCAAACGTCGATCCAGCCGGCCGGCGACCAAACCCAAGATCCGGCGGAGAACTCTGGCCCCTGCACCCCCTTTTCCCAACTTTCCGCTTTTGTGGCTGCCGGACGGGCACTTCCCCAGTGAGGCGGATCAGTCCGCCGTCCTGCCTTGGCCGGTCGAGCAGCTGAGAAATTCAAGTCTCGCTGATTTTCCAGTTCTCAGCTCGCTCACTCTCTGTCCCGTCCGCCTCTCTGGATATTCCCTCGGTCACGCAAGTCGCCTCCATCCGACCCGACTTGATGAGGTCGGGTGCCATCGACGCGCTCATGAAGACCGAGCCTTGGAGGATCTTGGCTACTGAGATGCCAGATATGAGGCTTCCGTCCGGCCCATGGTTTACGGAATTCAGAACGAGATTCCAAGACTTCGCTGTGGCCCATGCCTGGTCCATCTGGGAATCCATCCATTTTCTGTACATTTCTGCAGAAGATAAGCGAGTGAACGAATCTGTCCGAGCATATTCCGCTGCCCGGAAGAATCGACGAGGACGAGCTCCCGAAGCATGGGTCCGTTTATGTGCGTTTGTCATGGAAGGCATCCGGGATGGTGATTGTGACCTGGACCTGTTTCTCTCCCCGTTTATACTCCATCTACCGAACCGAAGGTGCGGAGGTGCAGCGGAGGGTGGAACGTGGTACCCAGGCCTGCGCGGGATCAGACTGCCTCTCTTTCCGAATCTCTGGCGGCCATCGACCGGCAAGATCCTTGGCGCAATCAATACCGCAAACGACCCTTAGACCATCGTGGACTTCAAGTGTTCCGGCTCCGCAACAAGTATAATCGTCCATAGGGATGGGCAACCGGACTCTTTTGATTCTTTCTTTTCTTCCATTTCCTTTTCAATATATCCATCCGTGCTTCTTTCATCTCCACTCCAATCTTTCACTTCGACTATTACCTCTGATTAGTCATGTCCAACAGGCCTGCGGGTCTGCTTAGAGGGACCTCTTGTTGCCACAGGGCATCTCTTGGTCCGGTAGGGTCTGAATGCCTTGTTCCCAGTCCCGGTCGCCATACTCCTCTTCTTCGGGACGGTTGGGTATGGGCGGATGGTCCTCGTACCTAGCGGGCGGTTTGATTATCTCTGACAGCTTGTTCATTTCTGCAAATCCGTCCAACAATCCTGGATCCGAAACGGTGAGACCGACCTGATCTCTCATGGCCAAGGTGGCCAGATGGTCAGCGCTGTTGTTCCACTCTCGTTTGACATGTAACAGTTCATGTTCCGGCCATTTCCGCGGGGCGGACATAACCCGATCGTTCAACAGTCTCAGCCAGGGCGCCTTGCAATCTATCTCTCCTGTGATTTGCCGGATCACCAGATTGGAATCACCACATATGATGATCCGCCCCTGCGTCCGGCCAGCCAACAGATCTAGGCAAAGTAAAAGCCCCTTGTACTCCGCTTCGTTCACCGTTATGCCAGGCGTGAAATCCGAGGCGGCCGCGACCACTTTCCATTCGGGCAACTTCCACAAAATAGCACTATAGGCCCCGACTCCCTTCTTTACACTCGCCGACCCGTCAAAACTCAAAACCATTAGCTCCTCCGTGGGTCCCACTGTTGGCGGCGGTAATATGATGGATTGTCGAGGCTGCTTCCGAGGCGCTATAGCTATCAGTGCTTCCTCCACTTCTGCCCTTGGGGTAATGCTGGCCGCCAGCGTGCCCAGTATCTCCTCTTCTCCCTTAGTACACTTGATTACTTCGAGGGACCACTGAGACAGCAGAGCCGCCCATCTACCCAGCCGGCCGTCAATTCCATTTGCCGTCAGAAGCCATGACAGGGTCGACCGTCTAGACAGTACCTTGATAGGCCGAGACACCAGCATAGTATAGCACACATCCAGGATCCGCAATAAGGCCAAAACTTCTTTATCCACTAGCCCGTAGTTAACTTCATTAGCCTTCAGGGTCCGGCTGGTGAATGTCACAGGACAGTACACTCCGTCATGATCTTGAACAAGGGCAGCTGAGATGGCCCATTTGTTAGCGTAGATGATGACCACAGGAACCTTATTAACATCGAAATGTTTCAGGACCGGTGTAGTCGCCATCTTCGCCTTCAACATGCCAAAGGCTACCATCGCTCGGGTCATGTGGTCGTCCGGGCCGGCCGCGCAGGAATTCGGCGGCCGGCTGCCTATCGGGGCAGACAAGGGCGCCATCTCATTGGCCGAAATAGTTGACAAGGGCGGCATCCCATTGGCTGATATTGCTGGCTCGGCTCGCGCTTCCACTTGCCTATCCTGCTCTCTCAGCTTGTGGTAATCCACCTCCCGTAATTCATACAAAACCGCAGCATAGACCGCGAAATCCTCAATGAACCGACTGTAGTAATTCAGGCTGCCCAAAAAGGATTGCATAGCCTTTAGGGACCGCGGGAAAGGTAGATTACTCAAGGACTCCAAATCCTTCGGATTAGCTTCCAATCCGGCGATCGAAACCTGATGGCCCAAATAGGTCACCTTAGTCTTTCCCCAGAAACTCTTAACCACACTAATCGAAAGATTCCACTTTTCACACGTAATCATCAACTTTTCCACTTTGTCACACAGTAAATCCCAGGTAGTAGCCGTCACGAGAATGTCATCAATGTAAGACCGCCGCCCCAAAACTGAAGGTTTTGGGTCGGGGTCCGGGTCACCTTCGGTGAACACGTCACCGACCAGAGCCGGATCTTGATCCGCCTTGATCTTGAAGTGTCCAAACAGCGCGTTATCTATCAGCCGTTGATAAATCTGCGGAGCATTCTTCAGGCCGAACGGCATCCGGTTCCACTCGAACAACCCGAAGGGCGTCACGAACGCAGAGATCTCCCGTGCACGATCGGTCATAGAGACCACCCAGAATCCACTGGCCATGTCCAATGAGCAATACCACAAAACTTTATCCAAGTCCTCCAACAGGTCGTTTATCAACGGCATCGGGTAAACCATCAGCTTAGTCAGCCGGTTCACCAGCCGGTAGTCAATACACAGCCTTATATCCACCCCATTCTTCTTGATAATAATTACAATGGGCGAAGCCCATGGCGAGGTGGAGGGCTGAATTATCTTGGTGGCCAGCAATCCCTTGATAAGTTCGGACAGCTTTTCCCGATACTGGGGGGCGACTCTTCGGTATCTTTGTGCAACCGGCTTGGCATTTCTCTCATCAATGTCGCATACCGCCCCATGGGCGGCCGGAGGAAGTGCGTTCCCTGGTCCGATCAGCAGGTTTTATAGTAGCTAATGCGTAACCCCCTTTCAATACAACTTAACCGTGTTCCAAACACGGGTGACTTGAGTGAGTATTGAGATTCTCAGATGGCCCCAGTCAGAAGACATCCAGTGGGTTTCCGTAATGGGTACCAGTACAGAAGTGAAAATTAAGTTGAAATATCAATGTTCCATTTCAGACTTACTGTCTGAAATGTGAAAAATGGCTTTAAAATTATTAAAATCCACAAGGAAACCTGATTCGGATGTAAATACAGTATCCAAGAGGGATCTAATGATAAGAGTATTAATTTGATCAGTGTTATATTACATCTTCGTATGATTAGTTTAGATTTACTTAACTCTAAACCACTATTAATATATTCACTCTTAAACTTACCGTCTTGCAGCCACGTGTCTTGGTTAAATAGTAACATATATAACCTATTTTATCAATTAAATATTCGGTACCTAAGTTTAATTTTACTTAACCTATGGAGGAACAAATAATATTTGTTCCTATCCAGTTGCACGTTTCCTTACCTGCAATTTTACAGTGTAAGCCTGCAACAGCTAGCCTGTTACACCTGGTAGCACTTAGTAGTCCGTCTTAACGACCACTGTTCCACTAGTTAACCAGCGGAGCGCCGGTTTAAGAGCCGCTCAGTTGACATGTCGACGGCCTGCGAGCGCCAAGTTGCGCAAGACTTAGCGATGGAGGCCTTCACTCACTTTCAACAACGTACCGAGGAAGTTGTTGTGGAGATGATGTGGACCTTTGGGACCGACGTCATCACCATCCTCCAAAGTAAAATCTCGGAGGAAGATTTGGATATGGTAAGTCGTTTTAAACGACTTTATATCGATCCACATGTGCGCTTAGCGAAATTGATGTCGCGGTCGCCACCTTTAACGCCTACAACAAGCGTTGATGTTGTAAAGGCGAGGATTCCGCCCTTTTTTTGGCGAAGGGAGTGAACACTTTCGAAAATAGTTCACAGAAGTGGAAGCTGCCATCTCGGCCCAAAAGATTGTTGACCCGCGTTACAAGCTTATTTTGTAGCTACATGCCTGGGGTGGTCGTGCCAGGGCATGGGCGGTGAGTCGCAGATCCACTGATGAATATGCGCTCCTGACTCATCAAGAATTAAAAGCTGAGCTTAAGCTCAACTTCGAAGCTCCAGAATGAAACTTAGTTGCCGACAAGAGTTCATGGAACCCCGGCAAGTTAAGCTTAGTTTACAAGCTTACGCTAAGAAGATCCAATATTTGTTATTAAATATTGTGTATAAGCCGGTACCCCCTGCTATGCCAGATTCCAACATGGCGAGCGATCTAGTTTAACGTCTTTTCCACCCCGGGCGGCAACATTCCAGCATGCTTGATCGGGACGTACCACTTCTTTATCTGGTTGTAGAATTCTTCAATGGGGCACAGTCCCGCCTCGTGCACTTCCCCGCAAGTCTTACAAGTAAACAAGCAGTTTTCCGCCGGGTGTCCCTTCCTCTCGCACTTCTTGCACGTCAGCCGCTTCCAACAGCTCCGGTCGTCATGCTTGATGGACCCACAGTGGGTACATTTGCGCCTGGGGTAATCCTGGTCAGTTCGAGCCGGAAAACCCTTCGGCTGACTGGACCCGGCTGGCAGCCTGGATGGCTGACTGGCTTCTGCCGAGAACAGGTACCGGTATTGCTCCTCCTCGGACTCGCCCCCAGATCGCTGGTACTCTTCTTTCGGGCTGGTCGCGTCCGACTCTCGGGCGACCTTGCGGACGGCTCGGGTCGTCCTGGTAGATGGCGGCCGGCTTCCTTGATCCGAGTTAAAACTTGAACCGGCCGGTTCGAACTGCCGCCTTGGGGCCTCGCTTCTTCGCTCTTTGGTAGGTGCGCAGCGTCAATTCCAGCTCCGTGGTATTCTTCAATCGCAGTAACGCCAGCTGGTCCGCCAGCTCCCGATCGTCCAACGTGCCGATAAAATGTTCCACATATTCACGAGCGGCTTCCAACCGGCTGGCATCCTCTTTAACCGGTATATTTGCCCTCATGCCAGCGACATTTAAGTGATGGAGATACTCCAGAGGGGTCTCATCTTTCCGCTTCTTGGTGTGGAAATATTGGCGCGCCGCCGACGTTCCGGATCCACAATATTGTTCTCCGAACGCTTCGGCCAATCCCTTCCAATTAACTCGGACTTCCCGGCTGAGCTGTTGGATCCAGTTTTGCCGGACCTTTCATCAAGTCTCCGAAGATCAGACATTTCTCATAGTCAGACGTCCGGTCTCTGAGAAATGCCAACTTCGTCTTGCTCAGCCATCCTCGGGCTTGGTCCTCGTCCGTGTCTCGTCCAGTGAAATCTTTTAGCTCGGACGTGGCAGACATTCGCACCCTCGTAATCACTCCTGAGTCCGAATGACACGCTTGGGCCGAGGCCATGCTGGCTCGGCGAGCCATCCCCAGGTCCAAGTCATCCGGATCGTAGTGATACTTGACCGACTTGACGGATTCCATATCCACGTCGCTAAGAGACAGCTTCCTATTCGTTGGCCGCCGTCCGGTTCGGCGACCTGTCTGGCGGCTCGGCGGGGCGGCATGAGGTTCACTCTGCTTGGACTGCACCGACTCCATGTCTTCGTCACTCGGCTCCCTCGCATAGTACTGGACTGGCTCGGACGCCTGACTCCCACGACGAGCCGGCTGGTCCGGTGACTTCGGACTGCCGCGGCTGGCACTCAGCCGACGCTGCTCTTCCAAGTATCGTTCCATCATCGCCGAAAACATGTTATGCAGGTGATCCGGCACTTGAAGGCTCTCCTGGGGGTCGGCTTGAGGGGCGACTTGGGGGGCGGCCGGGCTGCCAGATCGACATTCCTTTTTGATCCGCCCATCCGCGTCTTCCTCCTTCGGTTCTGGATCCGCCGTCGCCGTCCGAGCCTGTACGCTATACTGACTGGCTTTCTTCCGCTCGGGCGTATCCGGATCCTCACGTCCTTCAAGCCTCATGGCCGTCGCCACACGCGCTGCCCCCCTTGGGCCAAGCGTCATACGGGTGATACCCACCGATGAGTCGGATGAGTCCGCTTCCGAAGGGGCAGACTCGTACTGAGAAGAACCCGAGTGTATCCCGGCCGGTCTGCTTGCTGCCGGACGGCGCCACTCCAGTCGTGGCTGTCATCTTCTTCGACGGCGGCGAACAGCCCACTAGCGGTACCAAGCGGTCGTGCAGTGCGCTGGATGCCTCCTTCAACTTGTCCACCTTCAGATCAAAAAGCTCGTTCGGATCGAACACGCCGGTGTTAATGCCGGCTTGTTTGAGTTGATCGAATAGTCCTCTAATAAGGGACACGTGGCCGTCTGAGATAGTTGGGGGAGAGACGGGACCTTTCAATCCGCCTAGGATTTTCGGCCGTGTTATCTTCAGCACCTTATCCGTCCGCAAGAACTGCCCCAACTCGTGAAGATGGAAAGCGCGCTCCAGGTCTGTATCCGTTGATAGGCCGTCCTGGTTTCTTCTTCTTCTTCGAAACGCGGCCTATCTTTGCGGGTTGGATAATCCGATTCCTGCCAATCCGGTCTCTTTAGGGGTAGGTGGGCCGGATCGCGACTTGGTCCCGATCCGGCCGGCTTCCCACTCCGGTCGTATCCGACTTCCGCTTCTTCTTTCTTAATTTTTTCTTCTTTTATATCCATAATATGCATTTGTTTGTTAGGATCATGGTCGAAACCATGATCCTTCCTCGGACTATGGTGACTTGCACCATAATCCGATCCGGCTCCAGCCGGGGTATAGCGGCCGGCACTACAGTGAGTAGTACCGTAATCCGGCACAGTACCGTAATCCGCCCCCGGCGGAGCCTCTAGGGGAGTAACTTCTTCTTTAATGTCGACCTCGAACTCCCCCAATCCGAGGCGACCATCGCATCCTTCCATCTTCAGCAGCATTGGGGGCGATATGCCTTCCCCCAATGCACCCGACACAACATCTTCAACAAATTTGACAGGTTTAGGTCTTTCGCCCGCTAGGGACTCGCGGTGATATCCAGGGTCACCAAGAGATCCGGGCACGCGCACCATTGTGGTGTAGTCGCTCTCAGAAATTCTTCCTGAGATGCGAACACCCACGGGGGCCCAGATGACTGACTGTCGGAGGGGTACTCCGTCCATCCGAGTCATGATCCGATCCGGCATCCGGCCGGCTGGATCGGTCACTTCCATCCGCTTGGTCGTGACGACTTGGATGATCCATGTTAAAAGCTCACCTTGTGTACCCGTCAGTACTGGCGGTTGCGCTCTCTTTATTGTCCCTAGGGCGAAAAGTGTAAAGTCCGTCGAATAAGGAGACGAGGGTTAGGACTAGGGGTAGCTCCTGGGCGGAAATCTTCACCGGGGAGCTCGACTGGCAATATACTTGAAGTTTGTATACTGCGACGGCTGGACCGAGAATAATCGATCGGCCAGCCAAACCAATGATAATGAAGGGTAAATCCAAACGTGTACGTAAAGGGGAATCCAAATATAACTCCACAATCTTCCACAGAAGGCCAAAATGTTACCACTTCCAAATACTTAATATACCGTGTTCAAAACACGGGCGACTTGAGGTGAGTATACGAAACGCCGCGACTCCCGGTCAGGGGACTTCCGGTGGGTTACCTTAACCTTCCCCGGGCAAACCAATAGCAGCAAAAGGGGACCTTGTTAGCCCTCCGCTGTGAACCAATAAAAGCGACTTGTGTCTAAGAAAGCGAAACGTATACTGATTTATCCCTATATCCAATACTCCCTTTTGTGTAACCTACCCCAAATAGCCCGGCTGGACAGCCATGTGTCTTACCCGAAGTAGCCCAGTTAACTCCGATTTTGTGTACCAGCCCGGCCGGTATCCGCCTGGCCGGTACACCCACCCCAGATGGTACCAGCCCGTCCGGTACACCGAACCTAGCTGGTACCAGTCCGGCTGGTACATCGAACCCGGCCGGCTCGGCCGGATGGCCATCCATCTGAGCTCACTGGCCGCTGGCGTAAGCACTTCCTTGGCAGCTCCACGTCCGATCCGGGTGCCTCCTTCGTCCTCTAGAACACTCATCCTCCTTCAGGCCCCTTCGCTCATACCTTCCAACCAATCCGCCCCTCGGCCGTCTGCCATTCGTGGTCGTCCCGTCCGTTAAGTCCGCTAGCCCAACTATTCACGTCTTCAGTCGCATTCATCCGGCCTGATTCCAGGCCTGGCGCCGTCCGGCCGCTGGTAGATACATCCGGCGGCCCTCAGACCACGTCCCTTGTCGGCCGGTCCGGGCATCCAGCTAAGGACGACATTTCCACCAATCAGGTGGGGGCGTCCACTATCATTAGTCTGTTAATTTCTGGGTCACTTCACCACAGAATTATATGTATTTAAAGTCATTGTTCTGCTATTTTGAATGTTGTCACATGTATCACGCTCTAGATGAAACACATGCGTGACATTTTCTCTCGTTTTTCAGAGGTCCTTCTGATCGACGCGACGCATGGAGTCAACTCCTCGAGATACAAGGTATTCAGCTTTATGATACACGAGGTTTTGGTAAAGGGCAGTATGTGCAGTACGACCTAATCTAGAATGAGCGTAAGGAAACGCTTTCGACTGCTATCGAGACGTTTCTTATCCACAACGAGAACTGGCGCAAGGTGCAGTGTGTAATTATTGATAAAAAATTTACCGAAATAACTGTTTTGTCTGCTGCTCTTCCTCTGCGCGGATACTACTGTTGGTTATAAAGTGGCTTTGAGAAGAAATTACGTCTGATGAATATGGCTTTACAGCATGAGACACTCAAGTGACTAGTGGAGTTGCTCGTGTATGCGAAGACTGAACGAGGGTACACGAAGCACCGGACGTACATGAAGCGTCTACTTCACCTGGAAACAGACAGCACCACTTCGGTCGGTAACACCACCGATCGCAATTATGAGACCTGTCATTCGCCAGACGGTAGCGCCACCGACTCGAGTAACACAATCCAGAATAAATTTGACGCGTACTTCACAAAACATTGGGACAACTGCAAGGGCATGTGGTGCGCTTACACTCACCAGAACGCTGTTATACTTGGCAACAACACCAACAACCGGCTAGAGTCACCATGGAGACAACTGAAGGACGTTGTATATTCATTTACCAGCGTTGACGATTTGCATTGGATCGATAATGTATTACCAAAGTGTCGTGGAGAAGGACTTTTAGCAGCGGATAAACTAACTTTCGGTTGTTCGGAACTCAACACACGACGCTGAAATAACACAAGTTGCTAATATAGTAAGTGAGCACGCGTGCGAATTGATTTACCAGGAGTACGGGTTTGCAATTTCGAGTGCGGCCAAATTTAAATTCTACGAAGGAATCATGAACGTCTTTTTCATTAAGAGCGCGGTCACAGACGACGATGCACGTGATGAACCCAACGTGGAATATAACGTGGAGAAAACAAAATGAGAATGCTCATGCCTGTTTATGTCAACACGACTTCTGTCATGTCGACATGTATTTTTTACATTCGCAAGGCTTTGAATTTCGACCAAGTAATCCCAACTCACCTTTTACGTTCACGGTAGATAATTTCGTTGGTACGGAGTGTGGTGGAGCCGATTTCCAAATCCATGACGGAAGTCTTGGGTGGAATCCAGATATCCACTGGCCCGGCCGACCAGCTATCGGAGGGGGTACTCCATTGATCCTGATCGCCATCGGAATTGGATGAATCAACATTATGGTGACTGATCTTGATTTCCCGGTCTTCCGACCGGTCGTCATGTGCGATAGGATCCATATTCAACTTCATCTCACCTTGTGTACCCGTTGATCGGGGTGGTTACACTCACTCAGGTGGACTCAGTGACAAAAACGATGATCTTGATCAGGTCGGAGGGGATTGACCTTCTCGAGACGGGGGTGTCCTCGGGTGGAAATCTTCACCGGAGAAACGGGTTGGGGTCGATACTTAATCAGTATCTAGGCACTGATCGGGAAACTTCGTCCGATCAGGCCAGCCAATGAGAGTGAGAGACAACAAGAAACCAAGAGAACGCGATCAAACCACGATCTTCCACAGTAATCCACAGACGTTATCTCCACAAAACCTTTCCAATATTAAAAAAGTGTTCCAAACACGTGCGCGTGGGGGGTGAGGTTTGATCACCTAAACAAACCCATCGGGGGTCTTCCGGTAAGCCAAAATGCGTCTAAGCGCGTCATAACCGGGAATTAAGTTGAGCAAGAAGGGACTAGTTAACCCTGTGCTCCCAATGACCGGGACACGTGGCGAGGCGACTCTTTGCTTAGAAAAAAACCTGTTATTATATATGCAATGTCCTATACCTAGTGTACCATACACCAACTCATGCGCCTAATTTATACTTCGACCTTGTTCACTTCGTCGCACGTTTGCATAATACCACCTTACCCACCTTTGCTGCACCTTCAAACGGACCGTACCACTTCTGCACTGATCACGGTCAAACTCTATGGCGATCTTCAACCATCCCGATCTCTCGATAAACAGCCTGGAAAACGCTCGAGATCTGCCCCTCGGACACTGTTCACCTCATATCCAGCCCGGCATAACTGAAAACTCCATCTATCTTCACACCTGGAAGCCGGTTTGGGGCCGATCGGCTCCGATCATGATCAGCACAGCGATCGGGCAGTGATTAGGGCGATCAGCCCCTGATCACTTCGAAACACCTCCGGGTTACCATCACAACGACTTTGCCTGCTCACTCGACCATATTCTCGATCTTCATCCCCTGTCGTGGTACCAAGATCGCACCGACTCAGCAGTTCGGGCCTGATCGGGCCTTCTTACATCATTCCTGGACAGATCCATCGGCTCTCATCGCTTGCCTTACCTTGGTATTATTCGCACGGCTCGCCACTCCACATACCCCGTTCTATTCTATACCTGATCTTCGTATTCTGGGGCAGAATTAGGTGGCTCGGCCGATCGGGCCGGAACTTCGTATCACATTCAACTTCAACATCTGCACTGTTCATAGCTCGTCCCGATAACTGTTTCTGATATGTCACTTCGCCATTGCTGCTGTATCTCCAATTTGTCTCAGCCGATCTCGTCATATACGTCCACGTGAACTCCACTTAATACGCGTTATCCCGATCGGGATCGTGATCTTCGCCGTTCCATCAGTATCCGGGACCGGGCGTAGTAACGGTACTAGGCTTATTCCTTCACATTACGAAAGCCCGTTGTCTACCACCCTTTCGTCGTATATGCAATCACCTTGTCCTACCCATCAACTGTCTCATCTTGATGGGTGTTTCATCGTCACCAATCAACGTTCATGTGTGGTCCACCTTACTCTCAACATTTTTCAGATCACTTTACCACAGGAGCGAGCCAACAATAGAGAGCTGCCCGAAATTCGTTCGTCCCGAGCTCACTCAGTGCTTGGTTGATTACAACGCCGAGTTCATTTGCTACCTTGAACTTTCGATTCTGATCTAATGGAGTTTTGGCCCGAGGGGGGATCACGTCTTCATTGAATGCTTCGGCAGGGGCATACTCGAATGGTAGCAAAGCTTACTTGGTCCTGGTACATCTGTGAAGCTTCTTTCGCGTACCGGGCACTTGCCTTCTGTTTAGCTTGCTTTGCCTTTGATTTTAGTTTCGGTCGACTACGTGCTCGAGGTGGACTCGAAATAACAAGGTTGGCACAACTATCAACATCGTCTTGAACCTGGACCCGAGTCGACATCATCTTCTTCAACATCTTTAGCCGGTACCGCTACACACTCATCACAATTTCCCTGTTAGATCCAATCTGTAGCGCAACCGACTCATCCACGTTTCCATCCGTAACATCGTTTGTCGGTACCGCTACACACTCATCACTATCTCCACTGTCAGATCCCATCTGTGGCGCAACCGACTCGTCCACGTTTCCATCCGTAACATCTTTAGTCGGTACCGCTACACACTCATCACTATCTCCACTGTCAGATCTAATCTGTAGAGCAACCGACTCGTCCCCGTTTCCACCCGTAACATCATTTGTTTGCACCACCGACTGAGATCTTTTTTCCCGCACATCTGGAGAAGCTTTATCAACCCGATTCCCACTCCCATCTTGACTTGTCTGTGCCGCTAACACATGAGGATCCGTATCGATGCATCTTTGTTGATTGCATTTCCAACGCTAATGCAAGTTTTGTGTTGTCAAGCAACGAGGGTAAACTGGATGAAAGAATGGTATGCAAGAACAAAAAAAGCCTATGGGTTTTAGAAAGACTGCCTCGTGTCTACAAGTCAATGCTTTGTGAAATGCCGCTTCGCAGAAAACCATGTCGCGATCCAGTACCGAAGATCGGAGTGTTTGACAGCTCAACTTTAAATCTCATGCGCACGTGGCGTCGTATTACGGAAAGAATAAAACAGATTGAATTTGCTATCGCTTGGGTCAGACTCGATGGCTGTTAAACTTGGTGCTTTTTTTGAACAAGTTTTCCGAGTATCGAATAACATGGATATTGTACCAGCGCTAAAAAAACGACTTCAAACCAAGAAGGTACGTTTATGTCATTTATTTCGTGGGGTAATTTCTAACTTGGATTTACTTATTTGTATTTAGGTCAATAATGTGGACTTTGCTGGGCGAATGCAATTGAGCGACGCCGCTCTTCATTTTGCTTTAGAAAGAATTTTCAATACAATAGCCGCGTGGTCGTAGTTTTGCCGTCACTCACTGGTGCTATCGGCGTGGATGATGCGGATAAAAGGATACGAGTGATGCTCTCGAAGAACGGTACCGACTATGCTATTTTCCGCTACTGTTCGGCAGCAACCTCTGGTGTTGCGTTTTTGCGCGTGTGAGCACTCAAGAAATTTATTATTACGACCTCATGAGTTGCAGTCATGCGCACGAGGCATATCGTTTTGCACACAATAAACTCCGCCGGATTCTTCCGACGAATGGACCTGCGCAGTACCGCATCCGCCGTTTCGACTCAGCAATTGGGTCACAATTGGACAATTACAACTGTGAAAATTACGTACTTGTTGCTGCCGAGTCTTTCGTCAATGGCAAAAATCCTGGCCCGCTGAATCAAGCAAGCTTGCAGTACTTTTGCTATCGATATTTGAGTATGCGTTTGTAGTTTCAATGAATGGAGTTTCCAATTAATGGAAAAGTATCGTATTTTTATCGATCTAGTTGCATATTTAATTGCTAAGTATAATGCAACTTGATAACGTAAGTGTTCTATTGATATGAGGATGACGACTGAGTCAGGCAAAGCCATCCCGCTGCCTTGAGTCAACATTACAATTTTAAACTTGCTTTGAGTAAAAGTGACTTAGAGAATTTTGGCAACTGTTTACCCGCATGCAATATTGGCGACAGAGTCAGGTTAAGCCCTCTCTTTGCGTTGAGTCAAGACCGCAATTTTAGTATGAGAAGAAAATGACCTAGCAGATTTTGGCAACTGTTTAGCTTAAATTCAAAAATTTAAAATTATTGGCATCGACCTGTAGCGTTAGTATCCAGCTAAACGTATAGTCGCGTTTTATGTCAGTTTGTACATTTACCGATTAATGGTTACCGATTCGGTCCAATCCGTAGCAAACGCACTTTATCGCGTCCAAATGAGGGGCCCCAGTCGGTAAGCTGGCTGGACCGTTCACTTCCATTACCTTGGCTGTGACGACGGGGATGACCCATCTTAAATAAGCTCACCTTGTGTACCCGTCAGCACTGGCGGCTACGCTCTCCTGGTGGACTCTAAGGCGGGAATTTAAAGCCGGTCTTATTAGGTGGACGAGGGTTAGGACTAGGGTTGCTCCTGAGCGGAAATCTCCACCGGGGAGCGGACTGGCGTTATAGGTGAGTTTTGAATATCGGAAAGGCTGGATCGTGAGTAATCGGTCGGCTAGCTTAACCAAAGATAGCAAAGGGTTACTCCAATCTTGTGTGTAATCACGAAATCCAAGCTATGTTCAACGATAATCCACAGTAAGCCAAAACTTCACCTCACTTTCCAAAAGAATTAAACCCTGTTCCAAACACGGGTGACTTGAGTGAGTATAGAGGTTTCTCAACGACTCCCAGTCAGAGACCTTCGGTGGGTTCCTTTCAACCTGCCCCGGGCAAACCAATAACAACTAGAGGGAACCTTGTTAACCCTCTGCTGTAAACCAATGACGACTTGTGTCTTAGAAAGCGAAACGTATACTGATATTTATCCCTAAATCCAATATGAACCTATGGTGTACCATACTCAAAACAGCATTACTGGCCGTTTATGTACCTACCTAAAATAGCGTGACCAGACATTTGTGTACCATACCCAAATGCGTGACCACCTTGGATGATCATGCACCTCGCCCTGGACGGCAACATGGTGACCCGGACGTCTTCTCCAATATTCTCCACATTGCCGCCTGTTAGTTATCCATGCGTCGCCTGGCTATCACAGGGACATGGCTTCTCTAAAACCTCGCTGGAAACGGGCTGACCTGTAAGAGTGCACGAGTCTGGACTCTGCCCTATCGAGGAGTTCTACAACCAGATGAAGAAGTGGTATGTCCCGACTAAACATGATGGAATGTTGCCACCAGGGGTAGAATGATGTTAAACTAGATCGCTCGCCAGGTTGGAATCTGGCTCGAGCCGAGCGGTTTAGTGTTAGTATCTATGCATGTGTCGGGAAGGAGGATAATCGAGAAGCAAAGCGTAACCGACAATACATGTAAGCTTGACGATTACGTCAGCCGATCCCCGGGCAGCAAAGCTGACCTTTACCTGGTGGCCAGGATGAATATTCTCGGTCTGAAGTGGTTATGGAGTTGAACTTATTACCCGGTGAATCACGGGGCTACTGGAAATACCATTCGCCTGATAGGCCAAGGCTGATGGTAACATTAATAACCACAAGACCATTATGCTTTTTGACTCTGGTGCAGAAGTTTCCATCGTCGGCACAGCCTTTGCTCGTAAGGTTGGATGTGAAATAGATGAGACGAAGAGACAAGAGTGTATTGGAATTGGAGAAGGTTCATACATGTCCCAGGGAAGAACAGGAGTAAAGATTACACCGACTGAGCTCTTGGTTTACTAGTTTTTTACCGCCTGGATAGGAAGGCTAGCCGGACTGTAATGGGGTGCCATTACATAAGTGATATGTAAGTTGAAATATCACAGTTCAATTTCAGACTTAATGTCTAAAATGCGAATATTGGATTATAAGTTGTTATAATCCATCTTAAGAACAGATTCTGATACAATCATCGAATCTAACAAAAAATCTAATGATAAAGATATCATTTAGATCAGCTTTATACTACATGTTTGTATGATTTGTTAAGATTAATTATAGTTATTAACTCCAAACAACTCATAATATATTCACTCTTAAACTTACCTTCTTGTAGACACGTGGCTTTAGGTATATGTATTAATATATGGGCACGTTTATAATCACCCCCAAAACCATAGACTCACCCCCAAATTACAGTAGAACCCATATTAGCTACGAAAAAACGAGCAAAATACACAGCCAGATGATTTAGAGGAAGGATATAAAAGAACCTGTTGCTTGGTTGTGAAACTTGGGTTGTGAAACTTCTTGTCGTTTTGTATGCACACTCCATGACTTCGCCGCAAGACGACCTACAGTCACCATGGCAAACATCCATGCTAGGCAAATACTCAACAGTGGCGACAATTGACGAGGTGGAGACGAAATTCACCGATCTATAAATCGTTCACATAAAGGAGACTGAGGAGTACATTTTGTACGGTCTGCTTATATAGTCGCACCACTAAGAAAAATACGCATCATTTCCAAGCAAAATCGTCGCGCAGGCGCGAGGCTGCTAGCATGCACATGGGCACGGACGTCATTACGAATGGAGAGCTCGAGTCAGTCGGGTCTGCCTTATCGCGTACAGCCAGAGTTAACAGCGTCTCTAGCTTCTCCACTTCGTCTTAGTTAAGCATTGCCAACTCGAGAACGAGATCATAGACTTTGGGAATGACGAATTCGCCACAATGTCCACGACTCCACATGGCGTAAAAGGCACATCTGCGGCCAGTTGGTGTTCATTTTCAAACGTTAGGTGCTGCTCATGGTCCCGGAGGACTGAAAAAACGCGCTCGTGTACAATACCATCACTGAATTCCTCAACGAGTCTGGTAAAAAGCGCAAGGGTAATAAGTCTACGTCAGTAAAGCAACCCAATGGTAGAATAATAGAAAAACATACTCGACGTTATCCACCTCGTGAGGGTCAGAGAAGGTAAATGTCGCTAACAGCGCCGTCGCGACAAGCACGAGGAAAACTTTCTTTACTTTCATTTTGATCACAACATTATAAAAACGAGAGAACAGAATAGGAGATACACATACACATACCTTTGATATTGGCTGTACGGGGGGGGGCTTCTTCATAGTACCTCTTACATGTATTTACTGTTAGGTACGGTAATAGTATTAATAAATGTCATCGCACCGTGAGACTTAACCTAGGTACGAGCTTGTCAAAATGTGTGGCTCTATTCATTGAGGTACATCGTACTTGTCTTACGGTACAGGGGGGGCGAATAACCTGTAGGGGGGGATCCGAAAAACATCTTCCAAGCAAAACGACAAGAAGTTTCACAACCCAAGTTTCACAACCAAGCAACAGGTTCTTTTATATCCTTCCTCTAAATCATCTGGCTGTGTATTTTGCTCGTTTTTTCGTAACTAATATGGGTTCTACTGTAATTTGGGGGTGAGTCTATGGTTTTGGGGGTGATTATAAACGCCCCCTTAAAGTATTGTTTACAGATGAAATGATAAACACATTATGTGTTTATCATTTCATCTTACCTCTTGTAATACTTGGGCTTAATACTCTATAAAAGCTATTTATACGCTAGTTTAGGGTGTAGAATGGGTTTACACTTCAAACTTTACAGTCGATTCCTGTCTATCTAGCACGAAAAGAAAAAAATACGTTAAATACGCATGTATTTTTAATGCTGTATAATACGTCTGTATAATACAGTGTATTATACAGACGCCTGGTCATACGGATCTATAGTCGATACATTCCTAAATTGTATATTGTATTTGAAGCTGAAAACGATAGTACATCTCGACGATATGTCACCGAACGGCTTGCGGGACCCGAAACAAGTGATAGCAATTAGGTCTATGGGGCTAGCGATAAAGAAGATGGATACGAGAGCAGCGACCTAAAAGTTGAGGTGCCAGACGATGCCCTGAGGGAGCTGGTTGACGATATTCGTGGGCTGGCGTATGAGGCTCAACAGTACACTTGACCTTAGCCAAAAGGCCGAGAAGGTATAAGAGGCTCAACAGTATAAGCGGTTGTTGCACTTGGTACGAATATACCCTGGCAAATACAGGATAAGTATTGGATACCGATTCACATATACTGTGTATCTTGTCTAGATATGAACGTAACTGGAGACAAAGAAATGATGGCGACTATTTAGTGCTGCGGTCAAGTGACGAAAAAGGTGACTTCCTCGCCCGAGTGATTCGGAGCGTGGCTCCAAAATGGAAGAAGACGTAAAGTACGATGTCGCTACAGAGGATACTAACACTTATTAAGTTAAAGCGGTGGTGTTGGTCAGTTGGATGCTGACTGTATTATCCAGGATAAGCTTAACATAACGAACTGGTCTAAAGCTTTATCTCACGTCCCGGATGTAGAACCGCACCAGCCGCATGTGGTGATGCTAACGCAAAAACGACTTTTCGTGGGTATCACTGCCTGTTTTCCGGTCAACATGGCCCATCAGAGGAAGCGCTCAAGGATGCATCGTCGCCCTTCGGCGGGTAATTACACTAGTAGAACGCTCACGAAAGTCTGAATGTCGCGTTTAACGTGGATGAAGGGAATGTTAGCGGCAAATGGGTCATGGTTGTCAATACACTTTTTTTGCCACATGAGCTATTTCAAGGATCCATGAAGACAACTAAAACCCAAAACATTTTGAGTGCAAAGATTGAGGGCGGTTTGAAAATTCTTGGGCACGGCATGGTCACACTGCGTGTTAGGAGCGATAGCAAATCGATGAACGCGCGTTTGGAAAATACATTTCATGTTCAAGATTTTTTAAACAAGAATCTGTCCTCGCTAACAGCGATAGCTGCAAAAGGGATGACCGTTAAAATCTTGTGCAATAGCTACGTGGTAAAGAGCGGTGTGAAAGCCAGTGACGATGGGAAGAAGACATGGGATGCTGATACTGCTCAACAAAGAAAATGACATAGGATGACATGCTGTTGAAAATGAAGCAAATTTATGGCATTGTCGCCTTGGACTCGCGTCATATACCACGGTTAACAAGTTGATCAAGAACAGTGGCATCACAGGTGTGGAGGCGCAGCCATGTGCTGTTTGTGAAATGTGTGTAACAGCAAAGAAAGTGCGAGAAGCGTTCAGGCTCAGTTTCGTATTAAGAGAGAGCCAAGTGGAAATATTGCTAAGGTTAAGGCACGACTGGTTACCCAGGGGCTTACACAGTGATCATAAAGTTGATATATGGAGACGTCCGTTTCTGTGACACGAAAAGAGTCCATTAATGCAGCTTTGACATTTGCAGCGGTAGAAGATATGGAAGCAGAAAATATCGACGTAGATACGGCACTTGTGTATGGCGAGGTAGAGACAATGAACATCCTGACAAAAAGTGCCTAATGGGGAAAGCACTGTATGGTAGCACGCCAGTGGGAAAACAAGTTCAAGGACTTCTTAGAGAATCTTGCTTTCAAGCGATCATCAAGCGGATCCATGCCTGTTCGTCAGGCGGTCGGACGACGAATACGATATCACCGTTGTCACGTTGATGACCTTCAGTAAAACAAGGTCCCATATTTCGGCAATCAAGTTTACGACGAAAGAAGAGGTAGATCCGCAATGTTAAAATCATCAAACTCGCCGCCACCATAGGCGTGCAGTGTCTTGACATTGTATCTTTACCGAACCGATTGTTGAGCAATCGTACAAGAACAGCTATGTGGGTCGTTTTTGTCCTTGGTATTGATGGGAAAAGCCCATTTTTATCGCGTAGCATCGTCCACGACCACTAGGACCATCGTGTTTCCATCGATCGCTGATTCTTCAGCCAAACATACGTTCATTGAGAGTTACTGTAGAGGTACCTTAACGCGATCTCTCAGTTTATGATACGCCAATCTTTTTGCCTTGTCCATGATACATGAACAAATTCGTAATTGCTCAAGTTGTGCATGTTGATATATAATCCAGCTATAGCTTTCTGGGCAGCTCACCACTAAGGATTCAGTGCTCGCGTGACTGAAATGTTGGTGGAAGATAACTGGGTCAGTACCTTGACCTCCTTGCACGATACCGACAGCAGCTATCGTGGTGGTATGTTTTACCTTCTTACTTGCTCGACACAGTCGAGAGGCCCAACCCGAACTGCACATGACTTACCTAGAACGTAGCTCCCTCACCGGCGTAGTATAGGAACACGGCCAAGTAACCTGAAGATGCAATTGGCTTACGTAGTTGGGTCGTCTGCCGCGTCAAGTGCGGCTCCAGCAACTTGATCAGTCGAACAAAGTCCTTTCGGTCCATTCAAAACGTCAACCTGAAGTCCTTAGCAGAGCCGAACCCCGTGAGCATTAATTTTTGTGCACACCGCGCAAAAGCGTGGCCACTACCCGAGCGTGGGTTGAAGATCGCGGATGCCATCAACCCCGCCATGAGTGTCTGGACGATCTGAGCACGGTGAGCGCGGTGTTGGCTCTGGGTTCCCGGTGTCTTATTCGAGGTGAATTTGAGGAGCGTGTACACGTGCTTCATGTTCATGGCTACACGTCAGGTGCTATGCCGTGGGAACTGCCGGGGTGGGGCAGGTACAGTTCTCGATGTAGTACAGTCACACCTCCTTAAGTAGCGCACTTACGACCCAAGAAAATTCGAGTGGTCCAGATATAGAAACGCCATTTATGGGGGGGTTGAGAACGGTACTACTTACGAAACCACTATTCCGTCCTATAATGAGTGAGTATATGCCACAGGTTCTTTCGAAGAGAGCTTGCGAAAAATTAACTTGACGACGCTGTTTTTCTTTCTTTCGCCTATGGAGCGGTACCGCTACCAGTTTGGTAATTTCTAGCTATAGTGGAAACGAAAGAAGTCGAACTTGTGAGACGTCGTATTGATCACCAGCACTGGCAGATATGACAGCTATCGTTTGACAACTCAGTGACAACTCGTCGATGTAATGGCTTGCGTAGATTCAATCGAATCCTCCCCGTAATCCTTAAGTGGGAGGTAGTTCATTTTCGAGGAAGCTATTAAGAAATTGTGAATGTAGAGTGAAAAAATTCTTGGGGAAAAAGTCTACTTTGGTGAGGCCCGATTATGACAAGTTTAAATGTTCTTCTCGCTAAGGTGAAAAGGTTAAGGATGATGAACGCCGTAAAAGAGCTAAGCGTAGCTTCAGTCTTTCCGTTAACGCTTTATACATTCCTTTCATGATTAAATTGAGTGTCGACATCCTGCGTTATGTAACGTTTACTCTCGACCGACGCGTCACCGGTGACAACCAAGTTCAAACCCTAAAGGAGATCGAGGGATGTCGATCGCAGCTAATGTCTTATACTTGTGGATGTCCGTCGAGACGATAAACGTCTTGACGCAGACAGAGACTGGATTAGCTACCCAGTCTCTAACACTCAATAGTCCCAGAACTTAGGCTCGGAGGTGATGGCTCTCCCAGCCTTGAGCTGGAAAACGTTCGTGAAGAATTTGCACGATGATCAGGTCGATCGGATCTGTGTCATCGTTGCGACAGATGGTGTTGTGGATATTGGTGAACGAATATCCACAAATGCAGGCAGATGACATTGGGAACGAGACCGCTCCCAATGAACAAACCAAAGTTCAGAGCTATGAAGCTCAGACCTGAGAGTCGCTTAAAGCGACCTCCACATACTACGAGGTACTTTGGGAATACGCTGACGTATTCCCAGAAGAAGTACCTTGCGAGCTCCCTAAGGATAAGGAACTAAACATGAAATCGACCTCGTGTCTGGCACGAAGTACTGTATCACGCGGCAATGGCCGTTACCGCGTGCCCAGGTCAAGGCGTTCGACGAGTTCTTTGAAACTCGTCGTAAGGCGGGACATGTGCGGGAGTCTACTTCACCGCACTCCAGTTCCACCTTCTGTGTGAAAAAGTCCACCAGTGGGTGGAGGATCGTTCATGCTTTTAACGAGCTGAACGCAGCCACGGTACCGGCACAGACGCCGATATCGCGGAAGGATGTCATCATTGATGGCATGAGCGGGAGCACTGTCTTCTGTGCTCTCGATTTAAGGGATGGTTTCTACCAAATCCTTATGCGTGAGAAGGATATTCCTCTCACAGGAGTAAGCACTCCAAGCGGTATGCTTTGGGAGTGGCTTGTGATGCCACAGGGGCTTCGAAATGCCCCTGCTTCATTCAATAGATGCGTCACGCATCTATTACGCCCGGTGCGAGAATTTGCACCGAGCTACTTCGACGACGTGTTCATCCACAGCAAGGCTAAACACGGTAAAAGCAATGTAGATGTTCATAAAGAACATCTACGTCGGGTGTTAGAGCGTATGCGTAAGCATACGCTCTATGCCAATCTAAAGAAGTGCACTTTCGGTGCACCTGAGATACCCGTTCTTAGCTGTTTTGTGGGCAAGAACGGGGTGCGCCGTGATCCAGAGAAGATCTGGGTGATTGTTGAATGGCCTACGCCAAACATTGTCGAGGAACTTCGAAAGTTCCTTGTGTTGGCAACATATTTGCACAAGTACTCGTGCAATTATGCTGGCTTCATTCGACCTCTTTCTCAATTACTTAAGAAAGACGTTGAATGGCACTGGGATACCCAGTGCCAAGACGCTTTTGATGCAGTCAAGCGAAGCTTCACTAAAGCGCCTGTCTTGGCTATAGCCGATAACGAGCGACCGTTTCACGTTATTTGTGACGCGAGCGATTTCGCAATCGTCTGATGCAGCGCGATCACGTTGATCGTGATCGCGTAATCTTCTACCAATCGCGTCAGTTGCGCCTAGCCGAGCGCAACTATCCA
>MIQA02003622.1:16709-47544 GCA_001887855.2 Sclerospora graminicola | reverse complement strand
CAAGAGGGGACCTTGTTAGCCCTCCGCTGTGAACCAATGAAAGCGACTTGTGTCTAAGAAAGCGAAACGTTTACTGATTTTTATCCCTGTCCAATACTCCCTTTTGTGTAACCTACCCCAAAACACCTAGCTGACCAGTCATGCGCCTCACCCGAAGTAGCCCGGTTAACTCCGATTTGTGTACCAGTCCGGCTGGTACATCGTACCCGGCTGGTACCAGTCCGGCTGGTACATTGTACCCGGCCGGCTCGGCCGGCTATTAGGCAAAGGAAATGAAGAAGCTAGTGAGGAAATGAACGATGTATTAGCCCAAGTGGCTACAAACACCGAAACGGCGAAGACAGTGGGCAATGCGATCCTCTATGAATGCGTACAGACCATCATGACTATCGAGAGTGACAGTGGCCTTCGTGTGCTTGCCATCAACATTCTCGGACGTTTCCTACTAAACCGTGACAGCAATATTCGATACGTAGCACTTAATACACTATCGAAGGTTGTTGCGGACGACGTAGCGGCAGTACAACGTCATACAAACACCATTATGGACTGTTTAAAGGATCCCGATATGTCCATTCGTCAGCATGCACTCGAGCTGATTTATTCACTCGTCAACTCGTCCAATATTCAGTCGCTTTGCGCGTGAGATGCTCAACTACCTTGTCATAGCTCCAACGGATCAAAAGGCCGAATTATGTTCACGAATTGCTGATGCTGTCGATCGGTATGTCCCTTACAGTCAGTGGCACATTGATACGCTGATCACCATGTTGTCAATTGCTGGCTCGACGTTACCCGATGAACAGATTTGCAGCTCCCTCATTACTCTGATCCAGAGTCATACAGATCTGCACGCTTGCCTGGTGTACAAGCTCTTTTGGGCGCTTCACGATGACGTTTCCCAGCTGTCTCTGGTCCATGCGGTATCTGGTGTGTTGGGGAATACAGTAAACTATTGTTGCTCGAAGCGCCTGCTTCAGAAGATACACTGAATGAAAAGAATCGCGTGGATTAAAACAGTGTCGTAGAGCTCTTTCAAACAATCTTACGCCACCATGAGTCGACGGATATTACGCGTGCGTATTCGTTAAACGCGCTGGTCAAACTGACCACCCGGTTTAGCTCTCCAAATGAAATTGCCAAGTTGAACACCATGATCTCGTCCTTTAACACATCGGTGGTCCTTGAACTACAACAACGGTCGACAGAGTACGCAATGCTAGGCCAGTCACAACGGTCTTCTTTTCGTCACGATGTTCTCGCTAGTATGCCTGCAATTGACGCGTCCAAGATCCGCAATCGCAATGACAATCTCACATCGTCTGCTGCAGCTGGTTCCGCCGACCTTCTGGGTGCCGAGGACACGCCTCGTAGCTCTCACGACGCCACGAGCGCTCCAAAACGTGTCCAACATTCGAGGCATCGACTTTCATCGTGATCCACTCGTTAATGAAGTTATACTCGTAGCAGAGTCGTTGCAACGTTTGATGCAAGGCTAGATTTCAATGCGCTGCTTCGAACTACCATCAAAAAGTTCTGCCGGATCTATTACGTTTTATGATTTCTGTGTGGACTTTTAAGTGGCGACTTGCTGAGTGTCGTAATGGTCATGATTGTGGATTACACTTGCAACTAGATTTTGATATCAAGGCATTTTCGGTCTTTAATCATGACGCAGGCAATATTCAGAGTCCTCTAATCTTCCTTGGGAGTGTCGATTGAAACTGCCGATGTAGGACTTCAGGTCTGGGGCGATCCAACTAAGGATGTCGCAAGCGGATGTGCAATGAATCATGAGCCAAAACCTGATCCGGTGCCAAGTGGCTGGTCCGATCTGGTCTCTCACTGATCGACCTGGTTTGAAATTCATGTATCCGGCGCATTTGCGTAGAACATTTCCTAGGTTTCTCGATCATTCTTACCGTCTTAGCGAATCTTGTTGCCTAGTATGTCGTCCTGTGCAGGGACATGGACAAAATCGGATCAGTGAGAGGCCGTCCTTTGGCGGTAAAAATCGCTAATACCGCCTCAGGATAAAGCGCGTTGGCACCTAATCCACAGGCAGTTTCAGTAGGAAACGCAACGAGGTGACCAAGACGCAATTGCTCTGCTGCCAACGCTAATCCTTCCGAGTCTGCTTGGAGAAGACGTTCCATAGTAGAAACACGATTGCAACGGCTACAAAGCGAGAGAACACGTCGCGATTGATGCATATAAAAGGCACACGTCTTGTCTTGAAGATGAAGTAAGAGATCGTGACTGGAAGGGTTAGGCGAGCTGAAGACAGAGACAGATCCAGGGAGTTTGTTGTGACAGCGGATTCATCTGCAATGACATCTTTGCTTGCAAATCGTCCATTGAGCTGAGACAGTGATGTCGAATGTCGTAGCAACAAGACAACACACTTCGATTCTCTTCGTTTCGTCGCACGGTTACGCTAGTACCACCTTGCCCATCTTTGTTGCACCTTCAAACTGATCAGTACCACTTCTGGACCGATTATGGTCAAACTCTATGGCGATCTTCAACCTTCCTGATCTCTCGATAAACATAACACTGTGAACGTCACGAAGCGATTAAGTAACTTGTCCTTTTTAGCTGAAAGCTTAGTCGCGGGATCTACCGGTGAGAATGAAAGAAGTAATGCGAAACGCCACAAACCCAGAAATAATATATTATTTCCAATGAGACTCGTGAAGTGATCATCGAGTTGCTCTTGAGTTTGCGTGACGTCATCAAAGACACCACAAAACCATCAATTAGGGTCACAAACATGTCGTCAGCTGAAGCTCACGTAGCTTGAACAGGTTTAGCAGCATAAGTCTGAGGATCCTTCACAAACTGAAAAAGAAACGCCTGAATTTCCATCCATTGAGCAGACCTCGACTCTTTTTGAAATGTCGGGTCGAAGGCAAGTACGGTCGCAACAAATAGTTCTCGTACAAGCAGAGTGCTCGTGTTCACCATCAGCTTGATCGACCGGACCTACCCAATCTGATAATGGTTCTGGATCTTTTTCAGCCGTGCGAAACGCATTTGTGCTTCGCTGGTAGCACATGCCGACGCCTCCAGATTTTCGAAATCAAATCACCATTTTTTATTGACTCCGCCAGAGGACCGTCTACGCACACAAAAAAAATTGACTGAAATCGTCGTATTAATCGATCAATCTGCTTAACAAGCTTTTTTTGCTGTATCGAATCACCGGCTTGAACGCTAGCTCACACGTACTCATACTTAGAAAGCAAAGCATTCATCCCAGAGCCTTAACATCAGCCCGGCGTTGCTCGATTTCCTGTTCATCGATACTTTCGCCACTGATTACGAAAATTTTACAGGTGCATCTTCTAGCTCCTGATCCATCTTTTCTTTTTCTCAAACATGTCGCAAGAAACCACGAAAATCTGGAGTTTCAGTGTGCAGGTGACAATTCAAAATGTCAAGCGGCTGCGCAGTACCGGTACAATTAGCAAACTGTAGTATGCTAACTCAGTACGGCGACCAATATACGAGATCTAGGCATCCGTCTTTCCGTACTTAGGCTTGAGCGACATTAGTATGTGCAAGAGGACAGTGAATCTCTGAAGCGGAACTGCTCGTTGAATTCAATGTACCTGAGATGGCAAAATTCGACTTCTTGTTTGATTGAGCCAGTCGATACCATATTCGAAACGTTAATCCCCACGGAAATCACAGCACTTCTGTAGCAGTACTTTTATGCCATATCTTGTTGTGACGAAATGTGTTGGAGAAGTAGGATGTATTGCAAAACTGGATACTTAACTATTTCACCTCTTCGTCCGACCGATCCCATATCCGTATCATCGGTCGGACCGTTTGTCAGGTCGATCCGGTCGGAACGCCTGATCAGCTCGATCATCGGGCGGATTCATTCGACAGCACTTTGGTCTGAATGATCAGATTTCATCAGACTGGACGAATCGCATATCGATAAACAATGGTGTTTCGTCCTGATCAAAGCGTTTCTCGGTCAATGCCGACCTGATCGCCCCTGGTCAGATCAAAGTTGATATGGTCGGCTTAGTTATTGCAGAGAACGCCCCATCGTGGATGTCAACGTCATATGCATTGGTTCCGGGGGCTCGGGCATAGTTGTAAGACCTCCTTGGGTGATTGATCATCATCTTAAACCCTTGCTTTAAACCAATCTAGGTTCAGTCTTGTGGCGACCTCAGTCCAATTTGGTTCCATGTTTTTTAGGTAGATCATTTCAATCAGTCCCCATATTTTTCATTTTTTTGTTTTCTTCTTATGCAAAGGATCGAGGTCAGCACTTCGATCCTTTCCCGGGCTATAGTTAATTTTACTATAACCCAGATCGGCCCCGATCGGGGCCATGTGGGGAGTTGTTTCATCTTTAATGTCGACTTGGCACTCCACCAGACCAGGTCGACCATCGCTTCCTTTAGATATGGACAGCATCGGAGGCGATACGCCTTCCTCCAATACACCCGAAAAGGTTTCCTCCACTTTGATTTTCACATCTTTTTCATCATCAAAGGAATCACGGTGATATCCTGAGTCACCAAGTGATCCGGGCACGCGCACCATTGTGGTGGAGCCGATTTCCAAATCCAGGATGGAAGTCTTGGGTGGAATCCGGATACCCACTGGCCCGGACGACCAACTATCGGAGGGGGTACTCCGTTGATCCTGATCGCCATCAGAATCGGATGAATCACCATTATGGTGACTGATCTGATCTTCCCGGTCATCCGACCGGTCGTCATGTGCGATAGAATCCATACTTAACTTCATCTCACCTTGTGTACCCATTGATCGGGGGTGGTTACACTCACTCAGGTGGACTCGGTGACGAAAACGATGATCTTGATCAGGTCGGAGGGGATGACCTTCTCGAGACGGGGGTGTCCTCGGTCGGAAATCTTCACCGGAGAACGGGTTGGGGTCGATACTTAACTTCAGTATCTAGGCACTGATCGGGAAACTTCGTCCGATCAGGCCAGCCAATAAGAGTGAGAGACAACAAGAAACCAAGAAAACGCGATCAAACCACGATCTTCCACAGTAATCCACAAACGTTATCTCCACAAAACCTTTCCAATATTAAAAACGTGTTCCAAACACGTGCGCGTGGGGGTGAGGTTTGATCACCTAAACAAAACCCGTCGGGGGTCTTCCGGTAAGCCAAAATGCGCCCATGCGCGTCTTAACCGGGAATTAAGTTGAGCAAGAGGGGACTAGTTAACCCTGTGCTTCCAATGACCGCGACACGTGGCGGAGCGACTCTTTGCTTAGGGAGTAAATCAAAACCTCGTGAGGGTGTTTAACCCAAGTAAATCCCGTCGTGGGACTTCCGTCGAGCCAAAGTGCGACTATGCGCGTCTCGTCCGGGAATAAATGAACGGGGGGAGCCCCGTTCCCAAAAGTAGCGCCAAGTGGCGCAACGACTTCTTTACTTGGAGGGAAAACAGAACCTGATATTAATATTATAAACCTAAAACATCCAGTACCAAATGTAACCTACACCAACCTATGTGGCTTACCTGACACTTCTACCTTGAACTTCTTGCCACCTGATTTATTCCATCATCTTCGTAGAACGTTCTTCGTTGATCTTCAACCTGATTCGTACCCTTTTTCGACTGATCTTCAACTGATCCCGATCCAATCCTCGACTGATCATGGTCAAACTCTATGCTGAACTTCAAACATCCCGATCTCTCGATAAACAGCCTGGAGCCAACTCGAGATCTGCCTCTCAGACACTGTTCGCCCCACATCCAAACCTGCTTAACCGAAAACTCCGTCTCTCTTCACACCTGGATGCCGGTTTGGGGCCGATCGGTTCAGATCATGATCAGCACAGCGATCGGCAAAGAAACCGGCTCGGTGATCAGGGCTATCAGCCCCAGATCACCTCGAAACACCTCAGGGTTACCACCACATCGACATTACCAGTTCACTTGACCATATGCTTGACCTTCATTACATGTTGGGATGCAAAGATCGCACCGACTCAGCATTTCTCGTGAAGTTGGGCCTGATCAGACCTTCTTGCGTTAATTCTGGAAGGATCCATCAACTCTCACCACTTGCCTCAGCTTAGTAATGCTCGTACGGCTCGCCGCTCCATATGCCCAGTTCTATCCTGTACCCGATCTTCGTATTCTAAGGCGGAGTCAAGCGACTCGGCCGATCGGGCCGGGATTTCCATATCACATCCAACTTCAACATCTGTACCGTTCATGACTCATTCCGATAACTGGATTTAGCCGTCCCTGATATATCACTTTGCCATTGATGACGTATCTCCAGTTTGTCTAGGCTGGTCTAGTCGTGCACGTTCACGTGAACTCCACTTAACATCCAATATCCCGATCAGACCGTGACATTCGTCATTCCATTAGCATCCGGGACCAACCGCGATAACGACATTTGGCTTATCCCTTCACACGACAACAGTCCGTTGTCGAACGCCTTTCCTCGTATACGAAATCAGCCTGTCCCACCCATCAACTGTCTTATTTTGATGGGTGTTCCCATCGTCACCAATCAACGGGCATGTGTGGTCCACCTTATTCTCAAGTTTTTGTCAGATCGCTTCACCACAGGGCTGCATCTGCTCGTTCGCTTTACTTGAATCTTAAAAAATTAAAGATTCAAGTAATGGGACTGACGTCTTCTTGGCTACTAGAGTGACGTTTTCACGGAGAATGGGGCTGGCGGAGCTGGCCAATTTCCTTTTTTAAGCACAAAGGTTTTATTAACGTCTGTCCCAGACGGAGAATACTAGCTCACAGCTTGTGCTTTCGTCAGTGCTGGTTCCGATAACAGATATCGTCCAACCTTCCTCCACTTATCGCTTCGCCCTTCACCGATTAAAATTTATGCCAATGAGTTTTGAGTGGACTGAACTTGTCAATTAGAATCATCTTCAGCTCCGAAATACCGTCAAGAGAATGTTCTACATTTAAACAGCAGCACAATTATTTGACCATATTGGAAGTGTACTATTCGAACGAAAGTCTGGAATCTTTTTTCGTCGCAATCGCGCGCGCAATACTGCTCAATCTAATATCTCTTGCAATGTACGTGTTGTCAACGCGCTGCTTTAAAAGAGGCCGAATTGGTGTTAAGTACGGTTTCATACATACATTCAAAGACACTCCGCTAAGGTCCAAATTTTTGGATCGATAAAAAAGGGAAATAAGTGCGATGGTAGTGCGAGCGTCGCGACGAATTCCGCATCAGCGCGTAATTTTCAGTCTCTGCGACCACGACGATCGCTCGCGCCATCGTTAATTGTACCTACTTTCAGCTTGGCGCGAGATCATGCCCATAACGACGTATCTGGCGCTGAGAAACGTCAAATTTTAGGGTTAGTTCCTTGGTCACACCGTTAGACAGGAGAAATATTACGCGTACTTAGAACATATGAGCGAGTACCTTCTTGCGCTGGGCCGCTGCCGAGTTTTTGCAGTGCTTGCGGTGTTTTGGATCGGTCTGCGTCATTTTGAGAACACGGACGTCCGTTTTTAAGGCCATATCTCGAAAACCGCTGGGCCGTTTTGCAAAAACTAAAAATGAAGAACGGCCTTATATTTCTGGACAGTCAGAAGTGAGAGAGAGTGCTTATTTTTTTGCACTCTGATTGGCTAATTCGTATACCATGTACCGGTTACTGTCAGTAATATCTCCCATTTCAAACAATGTACCGGTACCGGTACTGCTTGTGCTACATGCAACTCTCCCATCTCTAATTAACTACCGGGACTTTCCCTCACTTCACAGTATCGATGGTAGCCGAGCCTGTGGACAAATGGGTTTTCCCGGAACTTCGCCATGTGATCTTGAACTGTTCAAAGCCATCGAGCTCGACGTTAAACGTTGCAGAAAAGGAGAATACGAACGCTGAGCAGCCGTCCGCTTTTCAAACGCCAAGCTTCATGGAGTCGAAAGTGCCATGGCGAGTCGAGCAACAGCTGCGACGTACGACATGTGCGTTTATCGAACACTTGGCACAATTACTCGACATGCCTGAAGCGCCAAGTGTAACTGCTCAATTATACATACAAAAGTTCTACATGATGCATTCATTCGCGACCCACGATCGCTTTTTGGTCGCTACCGCAGCGCTGTTTCTAGCTGGAAAAACGGAAGAGTTTGCAGTTAAGGTTCGCTATCTCACCGAGTGTTCCATGTATTTGCTATTGTGTCAAGAACAAGCTCAGAAAAAGCTCATGATGAAGCAAAAAAGAAGTAGCTCCAAGTCTAATGACGTGACTGCTCCTCGACGCTCGCCCTCCCCTGTTCCAACACCCAACAAGAAACAGAAGGTTGATCCCAAAGGCAAATCCGTGGATAATTCCAATGCCAATAATGATAAAGATACAGCAAATTCCAAGCACATTGAGTGGCTCAATGCTTTGTTGGAAGTGGTGGAGGTTGGAGAAGTAGATGCCAATGCCAGCAAAGTGTTGCTTCTTGAAAGGATACTGTTGCTGACATTGTCATTCGAGATTGGGTCCCCGCAGCCGTTTGCTTACGTTGCACCGCACATGGAGCGGATTTTTGATCTTGAAGCGATGCATCCAGACATTTCATATGAAAACATTCGTCAGATCGCATTCATTATGATTGCGGATGCTCTAAAAAGTGGTTTGTGTCTTGCGTTCGACTGTTTTGCCCTTGCAGCTGGTGCAGTGTACCTGGCGTGCTTGTATCGTCACCAGGTGGGACCGAATGTAGCTACAGAGTCGAACGAACCATGGTGGACTGTGCTGAATCTTCCAGAAAAGGAACTTGAAGACGTTGCGCGATGTTATTTGTGGATGTATGAAGACGAAAATGGCGAGAAGGCCCAAGGACTTGGCCCGAACTTCTTGGAACTCTGGACACAATATCGACCGAAGGATAACTTACCCGACCTCGAGTATATAAAGGCACTAGACGCAGGCTTACACACCCCATAGCACGAAATATCTATAAACTTTGACTGTACGCCTACTAGCCCTAGTGTTTGCGCCCATGTTCGCAGCTTGGCTACACGCCGCTGAGATTATCATACCCATGACCGCGCTCTACGTGGGTTGTCAAGCAAGTTTTTAATGTAGTACACCTGATAGAAACACACGACGAGATAGACGATGCACTCTAGCGCTCCGTAAAACAATACGCGCTTATTCATCTCTTCCTCCACTAAATAGGTCGAGCAAAAAGCATTTGTTAGCAAAGACAACTATACATTTTATTATCGGCGAAATAGACTGAGGTACCTTTTATATGTCTGTCAGTCCGAATTAACTGCAGTCTCAATTCGGACTCATGCTCACCGAGACGAACATCAAGATGCGATGCATATTTGGCTAACACGCTCACATGTTCTAGAAAAAAGCAAAAACAATACTCAGCTTTCGACAAAGTGTAGTAAAATTGCAACTCGACAAACCTTTTTCGACAGGATGCTGCGATTGCAACGTGTTTGTGACATGTGTCACCAATTTCCTGACCGAGTCTGAATTAATGAAGCAAAGCTCATAAATACCTCTATGTCTACCACACAAAAGAGTCAAATCAACGACCTATCCCATATCTAAAGAATTAGCAGCTTTTACTCACTGGGGTGTGATCACATATTGTCCTTCGGCGTTTCCCACTCGACGATAGATTGTCAGTCGATCCGGGTTCTTTACTTCTACGTCAATATGCGAGTCTGCAGAGCTCACTATATAGGCACCACTCAACTCATCACCTTCTAGTTTCACGTCCTGGTAGAAACACTCGCTGGATTCTCCCAATACGTAAAACGTCAGTCCTTGAGACGGATCAAAGTCGAAACTCTCAACATTCCGAGTCTTAGGAGCGTATCCAACGCCTGTACCCACGCCACGGGGCTTTTCATCATACGGATCAAAATGTGGATCTTCCAATACAGCAGCCACGTCTGGATCTAGTATAGCAAAATCGCCCTGAGCCAGAATACCAGGCAGACAAAGTAAAAGCGCACTCGTCTTCATCCTGGTGTGATGAAATACTAAGTACTGATTAAGTTTAGGATGTTCCTTATTTGGTGTAAAATACATCCTTTTCAATACACTCGCGTCACATTTCTCCATCAAACACACATTTCATCGCCATTCACTCAACAGTATTATGCTGTTAAGATTAGTGCGGCGCAATGCCCAATGCGGCACCATAGCCAAGAGTGTTTGTCACCGCTTTGCCAACGTATCTGCTTTCTCTTCGGCATCCGATGCATCTGCTATGTTTGCCAAGGTTGGACGTGACATCCCTCTCAAGGTTGTGCCACGAGCCGAGCGACAAGCTGCACGCAAAGCTGCGAAACACTCGACCGACGCCGCGCAGCACAAAGTCGTGCGCACATCGTCACTTCCTGCGCGCATTTCGTACGCACTCCTCGCTGGCAGCATCTCTGGGTCGATATTGTGGCACTTTATGCTAGATGATAGTATCAAGTCGCGGGTAAAGGAGACGCTGAGTGCGACATTTCTTGGTGACATTTACGTCTTTGTGGCGAACAAGGTAGAAAAGATGGCAAAACCCTTTACAGACCCTTCAAGACAAAAGCTGCTTCCGGATTGGCCAATTCCGCAAGTGCCAGCAAATACACCACCGGTCCCAGTATTGGTATTGGACCTTGAAGATACACTTGTGCACTCGGAATGGAGCGTACGTTGCTGCCGACTTTACTTATCCATAGTGTTGTACTGATTGATTTCGTATGGCTGTTCGTATATTTGTTGGTATAGCGAAAGCATGGTTGGCGCCATGCTAAGCGCCCTGGTGTGGACGAGTTCTTGGAGACCCTGTGTCAATATTATGAAATTGTTATCTTCTCGCAAAATTACGGGGCTGAGGAGATCGTGCAGAAACTAGATCCAAAGCAGTGCGCACTCCACGTACTTTCACGGGATGCCACACGTTATTTGAATGGTGCACACGTCAAAGATCTTTCCAACCTGAACCGGGACCTTCGTCAAGTGGTGATTATAGATGATGATCCGGCGGCTTATCAGCTTCAGCCGGAGAATGCCATTCCTGTCAAACCATTCACGGATGGACGGGATCGATGTGACCAAGAGCTCAAAGACTTGATTCCGTTTCTCAAAGCTTTGGCTTCGGAGCGAGTTCCTGATTTTCGAAAAGTTATTGATGAGTTCCGTGACGAAGATGGTGTGGTTCGTGATCTAGCTTCCAAATACGGCGCCCGTGTGCACCAGCTTGAGCTGCAGAAGCAGGAGCAAAAGAAAAAAGGATTTGGTGGCTTTGTTCGTGGACGGCTGTCACACCACCCTGCGGCACCCACTGCTGGTGTTGCTGCCAGCGCTTTTTCCAGTGGTCCGCACATGTAAGCGCACTTTTGAGATTCAGGGAAAGCTGAGGAGGGTACTTTGCAGTTTAAATGAAAACCGCTATTCATTTGATGTAGATGCATTTTATCTTTTTGCAAGTAACCTCAATTTGAACTCAAGTAAAATGTAAATGTACATGTAACGTTACTTGGAACGCTAATGCAAATTTTATACTTTGCAGTATTGTCAAAATGGTACTTGTATCATAGTACCGGTATTGGTTTCAGCAAATTTACACTGCAGCAAATTTTTGAAACAAATATATAAACACGGAAATCAATTGCTTAAAGCCAAACGCGATATGCCCGACGAACGGAAGCGTCGACGCTCGCGTTCGCGCTCATTAAACAAGCGCCCTGCCGTGGAGATCAGCGAGGAGGAGCGTAAAGAAGCCGAGCGTATTGCTGCGATCGCGAGGAAAGCAGAAGAGCGTGCCGCGAAACGCGCAGCCAAGGGTCAAGACAGTGAAGTTTCTTCATCGACTGTACCAAAAGATGCGGGCGCGTCTGTTGCTGCTCCAAGCGACCGCAAACTGCCACTAAAAGTTGGAGAGACACCAGCTCCTGTAGAAGACGCTGAAGTGAAGCCTAAATTTCGTTCCAAGGCTCAAAGACAGAAAGATGCGCTCGAAAGACTCGAAAAGAAGCGGCAAGAGGTGCAAATCAGGCTATTTCTGTTTATTTTCAGTCCAAAATGGTTGCTAACTAGTCTTGAAATGCTACTCTTCCAGATTGAACAGCAGCGAAAGGAAGCGGAGGATGCACGGCGTCGTTTTTTGCTTCGGCAACGGCAGAAGAGAGAACGAGAACGGGAGCGAGGGACATTGCGATCGAATGGAGATCGTCGACGGGGTGATAATCGAGTGGAGACTAGCGCGAGAGATAAAGGAGATGCACGATATGGAACAACAGAGAGCGGATCGTCGTCGTCCAAAGACACGGGGAAGCCGGCCCTGTTGGATCCGAGTGAAGCTAAAGCACTACAAGCGCTAAAGGACCAGTATTTGGGCAAAACAGTCAAGAAGAAAAAAGTTGTCAAGGCAAGTGAAAAGTTTTCCAAAATCTTTCAGTTTGATTGGGAAGCTTCGGAAGATACAAGTGCCGATCTGAACCCATTGTATGCCAAGCGAATGGACGTGAATCTCCTGTTTGGACGAGGCTATCGCGCTGGTGTAGACATGCGAGAGCAACGTCAGAAGAATTCCTTCTTGAAGGAGCTCAGTTCCAAGCGTCAGAAGGAACAACAACTTGCCGATGAGACAGATGGCAGTCTCACAAACGAGCAGATTGCCAGTCGACAGCACGAACGCGAACGTGCGCTCCGGAGCATGCAAGCGCGAGAGCGAGACCGGATGCAGGAGATGGCTTCACGAGAAGCCCAGACCATGGGCACGCACTGGTCTGAAAAGTCACTGGAAGAAATGAAAGAGCGCGACTGGCGCATCTTTCGTGAAGATTTCGATATCACATTGAAAGGAGGGCGAGCGCCCAATCCCTTGCGTAAATGGGATGAAGCTGGGAGTTTGCTGCCCGATGCCGTGGCCAAAGCGATTCACGAGATGGGCTTTGAACGGCCGTCCCCGATTCAGATGCAAGCGATTCCAATCGGTCTACAGAAGCGTGACATCATTGGGATTGCCGAAACGGGTTCCGGCAAAACCGCGGCCTTTATGATCCCCATCATTGCCTATATCTACTCGCTTCCACCCTCAATGATCGCGCAGACTGGGGAGCAAGGACCGCTGGCTCTTGTCATGGCGCCCACTCGAGAGCTTGCGTTGCAAATTGAACAGGAAACCATCAAGCTGTGTAAATACACCAGTGTGGGGCTCGCGGACAAGTTGCATCCGATCCAGACACTGTCCGTTGTGGGGGGTCAAAGTATTGAAGACCAGGGCTTTCGTCTTCGCGAAGGCGTGGACATTATCATTGGTACACCAGGTCGGCTCATGGATTGTCTCGAGAACCATTACTTGGTGTTAAATCAGTGCAATTACGTGGTGCTGGATGAAGCGGATCGAATGATTGATATGGGGTTCGAACCTCAAGTCGTTGCCGTGTTAGAGAATATGGGCTCCATGTTGAAATCCGAGAACGAGGAAGAGATGGAGAAACAACTCAAGTTGGTAAACGATGGGGTGAACGTCGTGACGGAGCTTCGTCACCGGCTTCGTGTGACCACCATGTTTAGTGCAACCATGCCCATAGAAGTCGAGCGTTTGGCCAAGACGTTTTTACGCCATCCGTCCATTGTCAAGATTGGCGATGAAGATTCGGGCAAGAATAAGCGCATTGATCAGCGGGTCATGTTCATGAACCCGGGCAAGAAGCGCCAGAAGCTCGTGGACGTGCTCCGGGAGATTCTCAGCGCTCAGTCAGTCCCACTGCCGCGATCGCGCAAGGAAAAGGTCGTCGATGGCGCCAAGATTATTGTGTTTGTGAATATCAAGAAAGAGTGTGATTCGGTGGCCAAGTTTCTTGCAAGTGAAGGGTTCCGTTGTACGATTTTGCACGGTGGCAAGACACAGGATCAGCGGGAAGAAAGTCTCAAGCTGTTCCGAGAAGGGTATTGTGACATGCTCGTGGCCACGGACGTGGCAGGACGAGGGTTAGACATTCCCGACGTGACGCATGTCGTGAATTTCGATCTCCCGTCCAAGATTCAGAGCTATTCGCATCGGATTGGTCGTACAGGGCGTGCTGGGAAGGAAGGCGTGGCCATCTCGTTCCTCACGGACGACGATGAGGAAATCATGTACGATCTCAAGCAGTATCTCGTGTCGACCAACATGCCCGTGCCAAGTGAATTAGCCAATCATCCGTCGGCCAAGGCTGCCCCGGGTGCTCGCGACGAAAAGGGCAACGTCATCGCGCGCTCCAAGCGTGATACTGTCATTTACGCCAAATAAACTCGCGCTACAAGACAAGATCTGTGTCATTAGCATGTTTCACTTTTGTGTTGTGTCAGTAAGGTCTCCCTCCCTTTATAGATATATTAGTTTTCCCAGGTAGCTAACTGATCTCCAACGACACACCAAGAAGGTGATGCGAGTCGCTATCGTAGTGTCGCAAGTCCATTTGCGCCGCGACGCGCGTCCTCAAGTGCTTGGATGTGCGCCACTCGAAGGCTCCAATCAAGATCCCGTCGGATCCAATGGAGCCCGACACTGTCTCGTTCTCACTTAACGCATATTTCCCCAGCAGTCGCACCGACTGTTTCTCTTGCCTTCTATCAAACACAACCCTGGAACTGACCATCACTTTCGGCGACACTGTTTGTGTTAGATCCAATTGTACGAGTCGGCCACAATCATTCCTATCACCACACACACACACACAGACTATTAACATACATTCAGCACTTGCCAGACATTTAAAGCAGTCTCCTACACTTGCAGCAGCGCCAAGAGATCGTCATGCGTATAACTCGTTGCGACATCTAGTGTCGTAATTCTTCCACGTCGGTCACTATTGTCGAGTCCGACATCATACGCTCCGAGACAACCGAGGCCAATGTTGCCCATTTTGCCGCCCACAATCGCCTGTAACGTCGGTCCATTCACGGCATCGATCTTTGCTCCTGCAAATACATTAGTCGTCTTGAAATCTGCTCCAATCCGTGCGAACGACGCCGGTGCTTTCTCCATGGCCGTCTCTTGCGCTTCGAGCGTCAAGCGGATGCTCTCACTTGCTTGAAGATGCGCCTGTAACGCCAAGTGACGCGACGACGTGATGCGTAAACTGGATGTGATGATCGAATTCAAGTGACTTTCGCACACGAGCGCGGACTCGACACTGCGTTTCACGGCAGCTTTAAAGAACGATGCGACAACACACGTCTGCAGTCCGAGAGCCATGCCGTTTGGAGTGATGGTATTAATCTCCAAGGCATGACGAGAATGTTTGCTCGGCTCTAAATCGGCTTGAAATCGAGAGTGCTCGGCCAAGAAATCAGCATATAAATTGCCGCTCAGGCCTGCGGTGGCGCGTCGGCCGGTCATCGGAGGGGAATTGGTAATGAGCCCAACGTTGTGGAGACGATGTGCTAGAGCCACCGAACGTAGTCAACAGTCACCAGAGGAGCAAATACCGTAGTCATTTTTTGTCATGTTATACACGTTACTGTACCGAATATAAAATATTGTTAAAAATTCCACCAATCATAACGTATTTACCCAATTTGAGCTAAATTAGGGCTCGCCGCCCTCTTTTGGGGCGCAAGTTAGCCACTACACGTACAAATATTCACATTTTAGCTCCACATGTGTGTACACCAGGGCTGGTGAAACCGAAAAGTTGGTTTGTATAAAACCTGAATAAAAACCCAAATAAAAGCAGTTTGCACAGCCCACACGGTTGACTCCGTCTTAAATATTTCCTCCGTCCGAAAATATAAGAACGTCGCCTGTTTATCGGATGTCCGGAAATATAAGCAATAAGCTCGATTATTTTTATTCGCTATCTACACAGACGAACTTAGAAAATGTTGACATCAAGACAGCTTCAGTAGGTTGAACAGGCACACGAACCTTCTGGCTTGTCTTACCATTGGCAGTGCGGTGGTTGAGTGTGCGGCCGAGACATCGCAGTGGGTGGTGTGGGACGTTAGCCCTGCGAGATGAAAGTCGGGGCCCTTTTGGAAACGATATGACACTACTGAAGCTCAATGTGGTTCGATAATCGGCTAATCAAGTGCGTATTCGCATCACTGACCCTGCCTTTCCACGTTATGAAGTACCAGAAATGCCTGTGAGACGTCAAGAAAAAATCGCTGATGAAGAGGAGGAGGATTATCAGGTTCATTTTACGCCGTGGCTGTTTGGTGTAGCGGTCACACGTCGTTACTCTGGCGAAGTGTTGTTTAACACAATGCCGCCAGTCGAGAAAGAGAAAGATGATTTTTTAGTGGCTTGGTATTTGAAAACCAGTTTCTTGAGCTATCGACACAATTAACAAGCCCTGACGATGATGTTTCTATTCTGTATGAACTGGGGAACGACTCGGACCAGCGCGTCTACGTGCCGATGATAAAGTAAACCTGTACCCGGTGTTTGCACGTGCATCGAACACTTCCGCTCCTGTGCATACTTGTAGTGGGGGTGATAATTTGTACGGCGTTCTTCCATTTGTGCTGCTGCTAGAGAATGGCGAAACAGGAAATGCCTATGGTATATTTATATTGTCCTCCAATGCGATGGAAGTCGTAGCATGTCGCGATGCTTTAACGTGCCGACTCAGGGGTGGCATTCTTGAAATGTTTGTTTTTTTTCGTTTCAAGTCCCCAGAAGATAGTCGAGCAATATACGGAGATCTTTGGTCGTCCAGATATGCCACATTACTAGGCCTTGGGCTATCATTTGGGCCAGCGCGGAGAAAATTCCGTTAATGATGCGATGAAAATTGTTACGAAGTTTCGAAGGGCAGGTATTTCCATGGAAGCATACTGGCAAGATTTCAAACTAATGATCGACAAAAAACGTGAGCTGTAAAATTAAGGTTTCGCATCGAAATATGCATGCGTTTGTCGACAACTTGCACTTTCACAACCAGTATTTTGTGCGTGCAAGATCCGGTTATTATTCGTCATTGACTAAAGAAATTGGTGACGATGTGGTGAGTTACAATGCTGGGGAAAAAGCCAAGAGCATAGTACAGATGCTTCATACCATTGCAAGGGACATTACCAAGGATGCAGCATCAGCCGATCACGATAAGCACGATGTTGAGGGCGACTATGACGATACTGGAAGTAAACACGTCCCTTATTAAGTTGTGTCCAAGTGCACAGTCATTTGATGACCTCGATCAAGCATGAAATTGACTGCTTCTCCCGTTAGTGGGACGGGTGACAAGAGCAAAAATTACGACCGAAGCAGCTTTAAGCTCGACCCGAACTACGAATACCGACTCAAAGACATTCTCGTCGCGCAAGGGGGCACTATTATTCCTTCATTTACGACCATGCGCCTGAAAAGTGGTTCAAGTATGACGACGAAGATGTGAGGCCATTTGATCCGGCTAACATTGAAGCAGAGTGTTTCAGCGGAGTCCAGCGAGGTTCATAGCATGGTTCCAATAATGACATGGAGTTGGAAGTCTTTAGCAATGCATTGATGTTGTTTTATGAAAAGGTCATTCCCGTCGACGCTGCAGTGTCCGATGCAAAGACCGAAGTTGACGCCACAGCTTCGTAGAACGTTGTGGTGGCTGCCCGGATGAATAACATTACGAGTTTGAAGCCGAAGTTTGGAAATCGAGCGAGGTTTTCCTGCAAAACTCGTATCTATTTGATCTGGAATTCCACGAGTTTCTGCGCGAGATGGTGAGTCACTGTATCTACAAGACGCGTCAAACGCAGCGGTGAAAGACGAAGTCTTACCGGCCCTACCGCCTTCGTCCCAGTCAAACGAGGTGCCTCCAGCTGCACCGGTAGCAGAAGTTGTTCCAGCGACCGGAGGGGACGATAAGATTCAAAGTACTCTGACTGAAATTGGCATTGAGTTTGCGCTGAGTTTGTTGCTGCATTCGCGGGAAAACCACGGAATTGCGCGATGGATTACGGTGCTGGCATCCAAGTTTACACGGTCGAAAACATCTGCGTCCGCTTTTTTACTGCGTTAACGACATCGAAACGCATTTTGTGGTTGCGTGGGCTACTGTTCGAGTGCCCTGATTCGATCGCGCGTCAGTCGTTTGTGCACCTTGTTTCTCGAGACCTTACGGCTTATGAAGCGCTCAAGAAGGAAGAACAAACTGTGTTGGATAGGTCGAGTGCCGACGAAGCAGCAGCAGCGGATACGAAAGTCCTTCGAGCGTTCGTCGAGGCGATTGCGTCGTTCTCGGAACAAACGTCGATCATGCAGCTGTCGCATTTGGAGAAATGTTTTATGCTGCTACGAAAGTGTGCTGAAATCAACGCCTCGGCACGTATTCAGCTGAAACAAGTGGAGATGATTGCACGCTTGATTAAATTTTTCCTGTGCGATCGGGGCCCGAGTGCATTGAAAGATGCGTTTCCCTCGTCGACGTTGCAATCCACAGCTTCACGATATGCGTCGCCGGACTAACGATATCTGCTCGAGTTTGTGATCGCGATCTTAGGTTTACCCTAACGTACGACGGGCCTCCGCTTGCTGAAGGTATACGCAATTTCTCCATCGTACGGTGTTATCTGAGAAAGCTGAGCGTGCCTTGACGGAAATATCAAGGAATTTCAGAAACCAGGAGGCCCAGAAACGAAAAAAACAATCCAAGCCGGTCTTGAAGAGTTGAAACAATACTTTTCCATGTCGCTAAGTAGTGCTGTCAATAGTCCGGCAGTCGAGCAACATGCACGAGAGATTGTTGGCGAAATACGCATCCCGAGCAATACGGATGAAAGACGACGGGGAAGCTTCTGCTGCACGTGTGGAGCTGGATGGATTTATACTGTATTATACGGACATGGCGGCATCTTCGACCAAGTCAGTGCTGCAGGATCTTCGAGCGTTCGGCTTTAGTGAAGACTTGCAACGTCATACGTTCTCGAGCAAGGATTTACCCACAGGAGCTCAAATTCTTGAGGAATTGAGTGCACTTAGTCGTGGAGCGTTGCTCAATGATGTCTTCTTTGACTCTGCTCTTGAAGAAGAGGCCGAGACAACGTCAGAGCTGCTGGTACGGCAGAGTCTAGGAGATTAAGAAACATCGCAGCGTCTCCTGCGTGCGCTTCTCCATTGTCTTCAGAGCACAGAAACTAGATGGAAAGGGCAACCGGTCGTCGATGCGTGTGCATTAGCAATTTAACGTGTGCTGAGCTATCAATGTGACTATCAAACGGAACTTGTGGAAGTGGCGCTCGCTCATAGCGACAATGGCTTGCTTACGTCTGCACGGAGTCGAGTAAAACTGCGTTCCCGGTATGCGAACACCACGCACGTTCCATTGTTTGTGTACCGGCAGCTGGTGTTGCTGCTTGAGCAGCGTGCCCGTGTACCTGCTGTGAGTACATGGCTAAGTGAGCATCGGAAGGAATGGGAATGGCTTTACGAATGGCTACGTCTCGAATCGCTTCAACCAAGCTTAGGTGGACGGTTATCCTTGTTGCGACGCGAGTCATCAAAACAGGAAATGCTCTGGCGTTTAGGGGAGGCCTTAAAGATTCCATACGAGCAAGAAGAACGACGATATGTGGTCGAAGGTGCTGGGTATATTATCGTGGCGTTGATCATATGGCTAGACTGGTAGATATGATGCCAGAGTACTGTGGAAAAATGAGACAACGTTCGATTATTTCTATTCGCCAGATGAGCTTAGAAACTCACATGCTTTGTTGTACACCCGATAGCTGCAGAGCAAAGAGCTGGGGAGTAACCCGTTCAGCTCAACAAGCTGCTGCTTGTGCAAATGCGGAATGGTGTACCTGTTGGAGCCGTCGGCATTCATTCTCGCCTCGAAGACGGATTGAAGCGTCACAAAAACGCGATCGATCGCGTGATACGACAGCTCTTTGAACGCGGCATCAACGTTGTCGACCAGTTCTTCAATCGTCCTAGACCGCTTCTCGTGCTGAAGTGACTGAAGTGAGGCGAAAAATCCCAAATCAAGAACATTGTAGTCGGGAGAGTTCGGTGGCTGTGGCTGAATGGTGATATCCCAGTCGTCCAACGAACACGCGGTGCGAACCTCTGAATCGGTCTCGACCACGTGAGGTTTTGCATTGTCGTGTTGTAGGATCACTTCTTTTCCAGATGGCCAAACCTTTTTGATACGAGGAATGACCATCCGGCAGATCGCTTGGCGATACACGACGCGATCAACTGTGTAGCTTTTCAGCTCATACGTGCCAGCCGCCCAGTTCTTGCTTGGACGCTCGGCAGGTTCATAGACGACGAGGGGCCACAACCCAATCTTCCCGTCCCACAGACGATGGGGTTTGGCGTTCCAACGAGGACGGGCAATAGCAACGAGAAACATGACCTTGATGATGTAATTCTTGTTCTTGACGGCCAAGTAGGGCTCTTTTCGTGCTCCCCTAGGTAGTAGCGTTGCTTGTTCTTCATTATATAGAACCATTTTTCATCGATATGTACGTACTCGAACATTGCGCTGAACAACAGTCTGGTGCAGACGACAAAACGAAGGGCAAAACGGACACGCGCCACACGCTGATCGTTGGTAAGAACTGGCTTCGCCGGTGCTGTATGACAGCGAAACACGCCGGCCTTGAAGTAGTCATGAAGAGTCGATTTTGGTATACCGAGGGAACTCGCTAATGTCCGAATATCCGTTCGCTCTTCAAGCGGGATAAGTTCGATAGCATGGTTGAGTTCGCAGCGGAACTCGTCCGTCAGGCGCGACGTGCGACCGCTTCTGCCCTTTCTTCTACTATCGTAGTTAATAGCTCGTCCCGCCTTGATGTCAGCAACTGCGCGCCGCCATACTCGTTTGATTTGTGCGTCGCAGCACTTGTGTTGAATGGCACACTCTCGTATAGCACCGATTGGCGGCTCTAGTTCGATGGAGACGCTCAGAAGAAAAGAGACAACCTCTCCGCGCTCCGTCGGAGTAAAATTCTTGCGTTTTTTACGAGTCGTCAGGGCCATAGAGGCTATTTTATGGTTTTGGCGAAAAGAAAAGTAGTGCAGGCGTCGGGTATTAAATTTCCACCGCGTGTATCTACACTTCTAGAAATTAAAAAAGAGTGGGATAAGCACCATCAGAACGACAAGAAACGCGTGAGTATTTTTATCCAATTAGATATGGAATCCGACAAGAATTTTTCCTAATCGAGACTTTTTCATTCCAACCTTCTGATATTCTCGGACGGAGGAAGTATATATAACGCAAAAAGAGCAAAATATAGTCGGCATCGGAAAATTGCCGTGCCACTAGTCCTAGCCAATCATGCTCAAGAAATAAGTGATTAAAGTACCGAATTGGTTGATTAAATTTACAGCAGCTTCCTGCCGACCAAAAGCGCCAAAGCAAGAATGGCGCAGAAGCGATGGACGGAAGAAGACATGCAAAAAAGCTCTGCTCGAGCATGATCAAGGTGTTGGGCCACGAAAGATTTATGCCAAAGATACCATACCCGAAAGGACATTAAATCACCGGGCAAAGCGGCGCCGAGAAGGAGTTGAGCTACAGCGACCTGGGCCGCCTCCAAGGCTTGGGCATGATATTGAGACCGACATCATGGCTACCCAGTGACTCGCGAGGCAATCTTACTAATGGGAAAGGAAGTATACGCATTCATTTACGGTAAGACACGCGCGAGTGGTTCGATCGGACGAGGGTGGCTCGATCGTTTTCTGATGCGCCATCCCGATCTTACGACTCGTATTGGCCAAGTCATCAAACGTCAACGAGACGATATCAGCGGTGATGATGTCCTTGCATTTTTCTGGCGATGCGCAAGGGTTATGATTGAAAATAGTATCGATACCTCGTTTTAACGTTGATGAAACAGCGTTTGCTAAGCAAGGGGGATCGAAAACTGTTAAGGTTCGCACAATGTATGGACAAAATCAATCGATGCTAACTTTTATTTGACTGTTGTTGCGGCGGCGGAACCGTCTTGCTGAAACGGTCTACAAAGAGTGCGCAGGCTTTACGCGCTGGCAAATCTCGCAAGCACGTACGTACTTGCGTACCCATTTATACTGGTTACGCCAGTAGAAATCCCGTGCGAGAGAAGCATACGTCGTCTCTCGACCTTAATGCCCCGAAATCGGTGCATCATGATACTCAAACAGTATCTGGCGTTTGAGATCATCGTCGTTTGGAACGACGATGCGGCTAACATCTTGTTGGTCTATGTAAAGTAACAGACCATCGTGCAATTGATAACGATGCACACAAGCGCGAAGGGACTCTGGAAGTTCTCGCGCTTCTGATCAGATTGATTACTTAAGTAATCAATCAACAGACGGGTTTCCTCGTCTGTTTTGTACGCTCGTCGTACCTGTCGCACGAGTGACGACGACAGAGCTGTGCAACGTATTGCGTTTGCACTGATTGCCTCCGTTACAGACGGGTTCGTCTCGTGATCGGGGCGTCGTGATAGCGCATCCGCTATCACGTTCAACTTTCCCGGTTTATATTCAACCGTGAAGTTGTATTCAGCAAAGAATGACAGTCAACGTGCCATTCTTTGAGAGACGTGTGGTGAATTCACGGCCGTGCGTAACGACGCATGGTCCGTGTAAACCACAAACGGTCTATCTCCTAAGAGATAGATCCGAAACTTTGCCAGTGCATACTTCATGACAAGGAGTTCCTTGTCATGCACTGGATAGTTGCGCTCGGCTGGGCGCAACTGACGCGATTGATAGTAAAATCACGCAATCACGATCATCGTGATCGCGCTGCATCAAGGCGCAGCCGATGGCGAAATCGCTCGCGTCGCAAACGACGTGAAACGGTCGCTCGTTATCGGCTATTGCCAAGACGGGAGCTTCAGTCAAGCTCCGCTTGACTGCATCAAATGCATCTTGGCACTGGGTATCCCAGTGCCATTCAACATCTTTCTTAAGTAATTGAGAAATCTTTTGCGCAGAGATGGCATCTTCCACCCCTGCGAACCCTCTACGAAAGGGTTCACCCCCTTCGCCAGTAAAGGGCGGGATCCGCGCCTTTACTACATCAAAGCTCGCTGTGGGCGTTGTTGGTGGTGACCGCGACATCATTGTCGCGGAACGCACCTGGGGGTCTATGTAAACCCTCTTGAAACGGTTCTCCATTTCTAAAGCTTCCTCCGAGGTAAAACCTCGGAGGATGGTGATGATGTCGGTCCCCATGGTCCGCATCATCTCCAACACAGTATCCACATTTCTATGTGGAAAGTGAGGGAAAGATTCCCTCACTAAGTCTTGCGCGAGCTGTCGCTCGCGTTCACGAACGCTGACCGTCGTCATGACGGTCGGGCGGCTCTTAACTCTTCGCTCCGCTAGTTAACTAGCGGAAAGGAACGAACAGTGGTCGTTAAGACGGACCACTAAGTGCTACCAGGTGTAACAGGCTAGCTGTTACAGGCGTACACTGTTAAATTGCAAGTGAGGAAGCGTGCAATTGGTTAGAAACAAATCTAATTTGTTTCTCAATAGTTTAATTAAGATTAAACTTAGAGTTGGACTATTTAATTGATTAAAAAGTCCCTTAGTTGTATGTATGAATATATAACTAAGACACGTGGCTGCAAGACGGTAAGTTTAAGAGTGAATATATTTATGAGTAGTTTAGAGCTAACAACTATAATTAGATAGATATAGACTTATGATATAAACATGTAATCTAAAACTGATCTAATAATTTTCTTATTATTAGATCTCTTCTTAGATTCGATATTTGTATCATAATCTGTTTCTCAGGGTGGATAATAATAACTTATAATCCAATATTCACATTTCAGACAGCAAGTCTGAAATTGCACTGTGATATTTCCCTTAAAATATCACTTATGTAATGGTACCCCATTACAATGATGCTCTCTTCATCGTAGCCACGGCGGATACATTGCTTAGTAAAGTCTCCAGTGCTGCTGGCGAAGTATGATAGTCTCTTACTTATATATTTTTTCTTGTGTGCTAGAATTCTACCGTTGAGACTTATGTCAATGGGCGTATTATTTTACGTAACACGTTTTTCTGTCTCTGGGGTGCTATCGCTGCACACCTATACTGTAAACCTTTGATCTTTTGGAATGATACTTTTAAATGTCTAAGATCGATACGACAATGCAATTTATTGTTGAGTGTTTCTGCTACTTAGTACTGCCTAATATTTACGTGGACCAATAGAATTTGCCTGGGTTTCATCGCAAAATCGGAGCGTCGGTGACTGTCCTGTTTTTGCTCAAGAGTCCTAATTGATACACTTGGACGGGTAGAATGGATGCATCATTTTGGCCGCTTCATACATTTATTCAGGGAGGGGGATGCAAATTCATGCGAACTTGACGGTACGTAAAACATCAGATTTTTGCAGGAAATTGGGTACCTTAGCTAACTTAGGATAATCTATATAATTAAAAACGTAGCGCCCCTCCAGTGCCCAAGGTGCCCTTCTCAGCCAATCAAATGCTAAAACAGCCCTCGCTGGCCAATGAGGGCACAGGAAAGTGATTACAGGCCCTTTTAACCAATAGACGTTGAATAAGGCCCCCTGGCTTTACTCATATCACACCATGTCACTCCTAACAGCACCCGCCATCCAAACGACCATTCGCTTTCAAATGAAGCTGTTGTAAACCACCTAAATTAGGGTCAGTCGTACCTTGTGTAGGATCTGGTGTACCACTGAGTGTACCCATAATTAGTAATAGTTTAACTCCTAATTAGCACTTGTTATAAGGAAATACGTAAACCCACAACAGGCGGGGCCAGAATGGCTCCGGGGACTCGGTTGGGTGTGCAGGTGAGGGATAATTGACAACTAACCATCGAGCCCTGCTCGGTTACCTTGGAGTGAGTGCCCCGCACTCCTCCATCCCACTTCTCACCCTGCACCCATACCGCACGCCCTATATATATTAGGTTAGACTATAATTATCTAATATATCTTACCTTTTGTATGTTCTGATCATAGCGGGTTGTCGCACTTCTACCGTTTCCAACACTCCCCCTCGACAACCGCGTTCGATCTTCTATCCACACAGACTCTGTCCTTTGGCTGACTTTCAATGGTTCTTTTCGAGCCCTGCTCTATGGGACTAGCGCCCTGCGCGTACCCGCCATTGCTTCCATGTCATTGAGCCCTGCTCCTAGGGCCTAGCGCCCTGCGCGTACCCGCCATTCTGGACCCCGCCCCGCCCTGCGGTCTACTCTACTATATCCATCTTATTGCTCCCCCTGAGCTGCAACGTTCTTCATTGCTTCAATCCATAGTGCAAAGCACTCATCCTTTTCTTCAGGGCCTTGTTCTCCCCCTGTTTCCTTAGCTTCTTCCATCGATAGCTTTTGTCCTTCCTGAGCATACGCCGCTGCTCTTCGTGACACCACACCAAGCATTGTCCGAAACTTGACAAACTTGACGCGCGCCAGCGCCTTTGTCATCACATCCGCGACCTGTTCTTGTGTGTTTACATACTCGGTTGTAAGTCTCTTGTCCTGTACCAAGGAACGCACGTAATGAAACTTGTTCTCAATGTGTTTCACATGGTGATGCTTGCCCGGCTTTTCACTTAAATAGATTGCCGCCATGTTGTCACTCAACAGCCTTGGTTTCTTGTAGTCGACCATGAGTTCTTCACATAACTTCTTCAGCCATTGTCTATCCTTTGTACCTTCATGCATAGCGTAGTACTCCGCATCCATTGTTGACAACGCGTTAATGCCTTGCTTACGTGATCCGTACGAAACTGTAGCTCCATCAATTAGTGTTACATATCCGCTTACACTCTTCCTGTCTTCCGAATCATTGGCATAATCTGCATCCGTATACACGACTAGATCCACTGGTTGGATCACTCGATCATTGTACTTGCATCCTCAAACCATAGTCGAATGTAGTCTTGAGGTACCTTAACACACGCTTAGCTTGTGCGTAGTGCTGCTGATCGAAACAACTCATGTATTGTCCCAACTTCCTTTCTGCATGTGCGATGTCAGGTCTCGATCCCGAGACAAGGTATTGTAGTGCGCCCACTATTTCACGATATGGCATGTCTCGAATGTCTTCCTTCTTGCTTGTCGTTACCAACGATGATCCTTCCGGTGTGGGTGCACCATTCTTATGCTCGATTTAGATCCGGTCCTACTTGCTCGTATACAGTTTGCTTTTACTATTAGCTTTCATAGATGTGATGAGACAGAGAAATGCTTGAAGCCAACCGTTAGTGAGTTGGCAGTAACGGTTGGCTTCAAGCATTTCTCTGTCTCATCACATCTATGAAAGCTAATAGTAACAATCCAAATGGGTTTAGCGATTATGAGTTGCTAGAGCTGGCCCTGTTTCAATGCCGTTTAATACCAGATATTTTTTTACCAGCATCGTAACCTTTATTTTTAGCTGTATCTGTATTTTTTACGCTTTGAGCGATGGAGTATCTTTTGTAGATTCAAGCAGTATAGAAGTGTGTGCTACTTTTGGAATTATTATTTCGTTGTGGGACTTGAAAATATGGGATTCATCTATCAAATATTTATGCGGAATAATCGTGCCAATTTTGCCTATAGTTGGAGCCGTTTTTGCTTTTTTTGCTCAAGCAACACAGGTTCATATACTACCTGCCTATTTGTTTATGTTCTTCTAAATATTTTTCAATCATTTACGCTAAGTACGGCTGATGTAACTGATAGAAATGGGGCTATAGACATGTTTGTAAAACACAATGGCAATAATAATTATTGTAGCAGTAATATATCCTTGGTATTCATTGCCTGTTGTTTCCCACTACAATGCTTACGAATATGATTTTTCGGTACTACCAGTCACGTCAGTTGTGCCCAGCCGAGCGCAACTATCCAGTTCAAGACAAGGAACTCATTGCCATGAAGTATGCACCGGCAAAGTTTCGGATCTATCTCTTAGGAGATATACCGTTTGTGGTTTACACGGACCATGCGTCGTTACGCACGGCCGTGAATTGCATGCCGAAACGCTTCAAAATCTCCATGATGTACGTTTCTTGACTGAAGAACACTGAGTTCTTGGTTATAATCACCTCTACCCCAAGGAGGTATTTCACCGGACCGAGATCTACTAACTCGAATGTCGTTTGTAGGAGCCTTCTTACTTCTTCACATGCTGCCTGTGGACCCATCAGTAGTAGGTCGTCCACATATACCGTAAGCAACATTGATATCTCCCCCTCCTGGTATCGGGCGTAGAGTCCGTAATCGCTTTCAATACGCTTGAATCCAAATGCAACTAGATGTTCATGCAATTTCTGATTCCATACATGCGGTGCCTGCCGCAACCCGTAAAGAGACTTAATCAACCTGCATACATGGCTCTTGCCATGCCTTTCATAGCCCACCGGCTGTTCCATAAAGACTTCTTCCTGAAGTTCACCATGAAGAAACGCCGTCTTCACATCATACTGTAAGATAAACCAACCTCGTTGTACTGCGAGATATATAGCCACCCTGATGGTTTCAAATCGAATAACCGGAGCGTAGGCTTCGAAGTAGTTGATTCCATAGGTCTGCTTGTATCCATGCACAACCAATCGCGCCTTAAATCGCTTAACATAGCCATGTTCTTCTTTCTTGACCGCATAGACCCAGCGGTTTGTAATTACTGTGAGCTTGCCTTTCGTTTCCTTACGAGGCACCACTTCCCATACACCATGGCGGCAAAGAGAATCCATCTCTTCATCCATTGCTGCTCGCCAATATTCCGCGAAGCGTGAGTCCTTCACAGCTTCCTTGAATGATCGTGGGACCTTCACGTCATCTGCCAGTAACCTTTCACAAGGTTGTACCGATGTCGCCGTGCGTACAGCCAACACTTGTAATGCGCGAAGATTTCCAATCTTCTCTCGTGTATCGACACTGTTCACTCCAATATAATCCTTATATCTTGTGTTCTTTTGTCGCTTGCGCTCTGGCCTTCCATCAATGCGCCTTCCTGGCTGCATCTCTTCCTGGTTCTCTTCTTCCGAGACCAGCTCTTCTCTTTGGGCATACGCCAATGCCTCTTGTTTATCTTCTTCTGGGGCATACGCCAATGCCTCTTTGTCTTTCTCGGTTGGGGCATACGCCAATGCCACTGGTTTATCTTCCTCTTCTCTCTCCCTCACCGCAATAGGTATCTTGCTAACGTCCTCTGTGACCAAGCTGTCCATGCCTGCCCGCATCCGTACATACGGGATGGTAGCTGGTAGAGTGTGATCGCCGTCACCAAACGCATTTTCGATCATTTTCTGCACATAACTTGCATCTATAGTGTGAGGCTTCTCGAAATGTCATGTTTCCACCTCGTGCTGTGCCCACCTTGCCATCAAGTGCACACATCCACTTGTAACCTTTTGTTTGCGATGAGTAACCGATCAGCAACCCTGGCATCTTGATCGGTTTGAGTTTATCCTTCTTCTGACTCTTGTTCTTCATGACTAACACGTCCACTGCGCATCCCCATGTGCGTAAGTGCGAGACATCCGGTCTCTCTTCATAAAGTAGTTCATGAGGGTTTTTCCCGTTGATTACCCGTGACCCTGTCACATTGAGGGTATCTACCACATGTAGGTGCCTCTCCCCATAGTGAGAATGGTAGTTGTGTTTCTTCAAGTAATACACGCACTTTCATCACCACCACACCGTTTCCACGTTCCACCAAGCCGTTTTCTTGAGAAGAATACGCGTTCGTTGTTTGTACACTAATTCCTTCTTCCTTGCAGAGTTGATCCACTTCCTTGTTTACGAATTCTGTTCCTTGATCCGAATATAACTCTTGTATCCTTAGATGTCGGTGTATGAATGCCGTGTTGAGTCTTCGCAACAGTCTTGTTAGATGGTTCGCCGCCTCATCTTTTGTCTTGAGTAGGAAGACCCACTTGAATCGGGAATATTCATCTATGACGAGTAAAAACATGCTTGCACCACAGGCTGTCCTTACTTTAATCGAATCCACATCAAGACATAGCCTTTCCAATGGCCTTGTGGCTTTCCTTGTCTTATGACCAAATGTCATTGTTTTGGCCTTAGCCACTTCACACGGAACACAGTCGTAGTTTGCCAACGTTTTATTGATCTTAAGTCCTTGGACTGTCTTGTTCTTATCCATGCTCTTGATTACTTGTTGGTTAGCATGATTGAACCGCTTGTGCCACGTTCGTGCATCTGTTTCTGCTTGTTTTTCCTTGATCTTGCTGCGCTTATCCATAAGCGAGACGCCCAGTATCTCGCGTCCAGCGCCAGTGTAGACATGTGTCCAAAGCCTGTAAAGTCCATTTATCTTATTGAACTTGATCTTGATGTTTCCCTTCGTTACGTGCGCTATTGATTGTTCTTCGCCATGAAGTGTCACCTTGTACTTACGTGACTGGAAGTAATCGAATGCAATAATGTTGGCACGCGCTTCTGGTACATACCACACATCTTCCAGCTTGCGTTTCTCAATCTTGCCTGTGAGTTCGTTCTGCACGCAGAGTAACACCGTACCCATCTGCGTTACCGTAGAGATTGTGCCATTCATCATAACTAAGTCCTTGCCTTGAACCGTGTATACCTCAAGAAAGGCCTCTCGTAGATTACACAAGTTTGCTTGACTTCCGCTGTCAAGTTTCCATTCGATCACATCTGTGGGAAGTAATGGCTCCTTGGTGCTAGCCTGCACCATGAGGACTGGTATTGGTTAATCTTGTGTCCCTGCACCTCCGGAGTAGTTGGATCGCCATCCACCATATCTACTTTGGTCGTCGCCGCGACCTCCGCGTCTGCCACCGCGCCCACCGTGTCTGCCACCGCGTCCGCCACCGCGGCCTGCACGGCCTCCTCGATTACTTCGTACATAGCGATTTGGGTTTGCCTCCCACCGTTACGCATACTGCGCGGACACTCACGCATCCAGTGTCCATACTGGTTACATATTCTGCAAGGGCTCCGCCGCATTGCCTCTTGTAGTGTCTCACGCCTTCCTTGCATGGTAACTTGTCTTATGTTTTGCCGATGCTCTACGTTGTTCATCTGAACCTCACGCCTTGCGTCGCCGCGCTCATTGCGTTCCTGTTCTTCCACGTAAATCAACCGGTTCTTGACTTGCCGTAGGCTTACTTTGTTCTCCACTGACAACGACTTCATGCGTGAGAACTCTTTGTAGAGATCCGGATAGACTTCTTTTGTTTGAAACAGTAGCAGCTCTGCAAACTTTTCTTCATCCATGACTTCTCCTGCCTTGCGTAACTCGCCTTCGAGTTGTGTCATCTCGTTAATGTAGTCCAGCATGCGCTCTCCAGGCCTCAGGAAGCGATTGAAAAGTTCCTTCTCCACAACGATCCTATTGCGCGCCGGCATTCCATCGTATTCCGCCATCAACGCGTCCCAGAGACGTATGGGATTTCCCGTCTCAATAACTTCTTCCATGCGTATCACCACCGCATCTGCAAGACTCCCAACTATCATCGCATGCGCCGCAGCATATCGGCAGTCCCAGGTGTCCTTCATCTCTACTGGCCAATCAAAATGTATCTCTCCTTCCCGGTGACCAGCGCTAATAATCCCGCCGCATTAAGCTTCGCTCTCATCTTCACCTTATAAACTTTGAACCCTTCACCGTTGAATGGCTCCATGCGAAATTCTTGCGCCATGTTGCGGTACATCCGCATCTGGTCACTATGCCCGGCCGTATTCATGTTCCCTTGGACCGTCAAATTTTCTTGTGCTTCCGCTAATTCCTCCCCGAGTGATCGCTGGGTGTTTCCTAGATTCGTCCTTTCTTCTTGACGGGAGAATACTAGAATGTCGAAAGAAGTATCTCCTTCTGCGACCCTGCGGTCCGAGCCCGGTTCGGTTGAACCGCGGTCCCTTGAACCTGCCCCTGTTGGGCTCATAACCTGTT
>MIQA02003622.1:0-16636 GCA_001887855.2 Sclerospora graminicola | reverse complement strand
TTTCAATAGAAACATATAATGCTGCTCTTAGTCCCACCAACACGCCTTTATCTTTGTTCTCTTCTTCTTGGACTCTTATAGTGTTGTCTGTTTAAGTGGACGCCATAGTCATCATACAGGAATTCGGTTTGAGTACACACACAGCCACCGTGAAACCACGGGAACCCCTATATTTTATTAGTGACATACTTGCATATCGTGAGTGATGGAAGCCAAAAAATAAAATCCAGTGTGGAACCAAAACCAACACCATTTGCATCAAATCAATATTAGAACCACCGCTCACGTAGCGGGCGGCGACCACTAGTTTTATTCAATTAGCAGACTGGTGGAATCCGCATGAACCAATGAACAGCTCGAATAATAGACTAGGCGGTGGTGTAAAGGGTTATCCTTAGAGATGTCTCTACAAGCGGACACACCAAAAATATCGAAAACAGCGCAAAAAATCTTCATAGAAATGCCGCTGAAAACCCTAAAAGCTGACACCAAAAACTGCAGTTTTTCGCGGAAAATCTTTACTGCGAAAAACTGCTGCTTGGCCAAAACACTTACTTAAGTAACTAATCAAAAAGTTACATGTTCATTTTTAGCGATGAGCGTTACCAATGTACTAGAACTCCCCTAAACCTTGAAAAGACCTTTTACATGTAACTTTTACCGGTATTCTGAAAACATGTCCGTTCCCTGTCAAACTCGATGTTTCCGGCCAAAACATCAAGCAATATGCAGTAACCAATTAGTTAATCCTTCGGCGCAGTGACTCTTGCAAGCACGTATGGGCAACGGGGTGTCGAGTGAAATGGAGATTTTTGCCGCCGGTGAAATGGAAGCAGAGCTCAAGCGTCTGGGTGGAACCGGCCACGCCAGCGTCAAGCAGCTACTCGATAAAAGCTACCACGACGTGGTTGGGCTCGTGATCCGTCCCAAGCGCGCGCTGTACGACGTGCACGAGCTCGGACCCGAGTGTTTCCAACTTGCACACTATCAAGTGAGACGCAACGATTTTGACGTGAGGAATGATCGTGGGCTGCGTGTCCGTTGCTCGCATTGGCAGCTCTATGCTCGCGATTGTCCCACACCCCGTGTCACGCCCTGTTTAATCTACTTGCACTCCAATATCGGGTCAAGAATCAATGCCCTGCGCGTGCGCGATGCCGCGCTCACGCGTGGTTTTTCCGTCTTGGCCTTTGATTGCTGTGGCTCTGGCCTCTCGGATGGGATTTACGTGACCATGGGGTGGAATGAAGCTCTCGATCTCTTTGCTGTCCTCCAGCGTTGCGAAAAGGATGCCTCCGTCTCGGACATTTGTTTCTATGCACATAGCATGGGAGCGTTTCCTGCGGTAACCAACCTCGCGCTTCGGGCGGCAGGAGCAGCCAACAAAGAAATGCAAGCGAAGCTGCAGTTGCTACCACACGTGCTGCGCAAAGGAGGAGGAGCCTCAAAGTTAGTGAAACCCATTCGAGCCATCGTCCTCGATAGTGGCTATGCGTCCATGAAGGACGTGAATGAAGGATTGCTGCGGGAAATGCAACACGAAGGCTTTACAGTGCCGAAAGCGGTCTTGAAGGTGGCCTTGACGGCCATTAACAAGAGCGTTAGACACCGCACGGGCGTGGATCTCGACATTCTGCGGCCTATAGACTTTGTCTCGCTTTGCTACGCTCCGGCACTGTTCGTGGCAGCGCAGAACGATCGCTACGTGTCCAAGGAACAGAGTGCCGCGCTCGCTGCCAAGTATGCCGGCTCGTCCACGATACTACGTGTCGAAGGAGAGCACTATGACCCGCGTCATCCCTCCACGTACACACAGGCCATCGACTTTCTCTACAATGCACTTCATCCCAAAATACCTTAACACCTTCATTACTCTTCTAACCTATTAATCAATTGCGCGGTCATAAAGGCCTCCCTCCAACAGGAGAGAAAGAAACACAACGACAAACCACTTGAATGACAACCAACTGACTCACTTCCCGTCCCACAGAATAAAATAACTAGTACCGTATCGCTTAAGGCTACAGGGAAAAGTCGTACATGACATCGACAAAGTAGTCAGCAGTCGAGTCGTCGCTGTCGTATAGATCCAGAAACCGAATGTAGCGAGCAGGTGACGCCTCGGACCCACACGTGTCGGCAAATTCATCCACAAAGTCATACTCCATCATCAAAGCCCGTTCTCCATGCGAGCTGTAGCTCAAGGATAAAGAAGCTTCCTCCGTGTCACATTCTCGACTCGACCGTCGCGGGGGTTGCCGTGTCTGGGCCTCAGCCAACCGTTGACGCTCGCCAACTTCTTGTCGGGCATCCTGTTCCTTCATTTCAGCCTCAATCTCGTGCTTGTAATATTGACGCAGCTCATGCAACGAATCAAATGGAATCGTGCCAAGAAACGACTTGTCCATTGCCAGTCGAAGGAGCGTATCACAGACGCATTCGTCCCGATTTAAGAGCCCGGTTCGATACGGGGCAGTTAACTCCAGCAACGTCTCATGTCGGACTTTAAACATCTCATACACGTCCAAGGCGTCATCACACGCCAGAATGCGCGGCTGGTTGAGTTTCAGCAGCAAGAGACCAATCCGTAGCAATACATGACTGCCTTCACAAAAGAAAACGTCCCAAATTCGCATCACGGGCTCAAATGGTAGCGTATTCAGAAAGAGACACAAAAACCACTTGAGCGTAAACGGCTCAAAGTCCACCCCCAATGTCTGTAAATGATTCGCCAGCACTGGCAGCTTTTGCGTCACAAGATCCGAGAACACACGCTGATCTGCGCGACTGCCAATCATCGTTCGAGTATGATACTGCGGCGTCAACTCTTCTACAATGGCGGCCAGAACCCAAAATGCTTCTTCCTCCCCCATGTGTTGCAACAAAACAGCAGCAAGAAAGTTCATGCTTTGACAGTATCCTACCGCTGGGTTTCGCAGCGAATAGGCCTGCAAAACACGTCGTAGTTCCCCAAAATTGTCCCCTCCCGCGAGTTCCTGTGACTGGCGCATCGAATTACGCAACGCCAAAGGAAACGTCCGTGGTAGATCCTTTTCAATATCCATCTCAGCGCACTTGGTCAAAGTATGTAACCGATGCAGTAACGCCGGGTACGATTCGACCGCCTCGCGTCGTAACTCGGCCGCGCCACTGCACATCCACCAGACTTGACCACGCAACTGCGGGGGCACACCGGCTTTGAGCATTGCATCGAATTGACGCGCTTGGAGCAGCGTCTCGGCCGCCGAGGCGAGCGTGGAAAGGGCCAGTTTGACCGTTTTCGACGGCGGCAGGTGGAACCGAGCGGGGGCTGGCTGCTCTTGCAGTTCTTGCTTTTGGGTAAACCGTTTTTGATTGTCTTTCCATTTTTGACACACTCGTTCGTGCGTCCAGTCGCGCGCGGCGAATCTTTCACTCCATTTGTGCAATTTGTATCGATATAAACTCTCGGTTGTGGCCAATTCCGCATCAGTTTGCTGCTCCAGGCCCACGAGACACTGCAGCACTTGCCGTTCGCAGTGACACGCGAGGTCCAAGCGACTGTCTGGTGCCGCGTCTGTCGCTTGCACTTTTTGAGCGGCGGTAGCGAGGCGAAAGCGCCGCTTGGGACGGAAACACGCGAGTTGCCGTCCGTGAGAAATGCGGTCAGGCGCCCAGTTGTCCGTCCGTGTCATTGCTTTTCTTCAACTGCTTTTTATATTTTTATTTTTATTTTTTTCCCAGCAACTTGCTTAAGTACGAGAGAGAGCGCGATGCCGATTAAGTACGAGATACTAGCTGATGGGTTTTCATGTGGACTACATAGACAAGAATGATCCTCACGTCACGATTAGCAGCAACGACGTCGAGGTTGGGGGCGCGCGCTCTCCACGCTTCCGCGTCGAGTTCGTTCCTCGTGCGTTCGGTCGAGGACGTTCGTCAGAGTCAGCGCGTCAGTACGAGTCCTGATGGATCGTATGAGACACGGTACGAGCGTTTCTTGGCTCGTTGAAATGACAAAGATTGCGTTTCTGACCACATGTAAAAGACGTTATTTGGTGCGGAATGACGAATGTGGTTTCTCTGTGCAGCAGGAAATCATGAAAAAAGGCGCAGTCGTGCGCCTCGAGTTCCAGAATCACGTGTATGCGCTGTTAGTGACGCGTGGGAAGGGCCGCGTGCGGCTTTTGGACGTCGGGGCGGGGCAGTTTCAAGACGTGGCGGAAGGCTCGCTTGTGGCACTGAACGCGCGGAAGCGATTGAAATTGAAGGCGCTGACGGATGAACTCCATGCTGTGAGTGTCATGAACCCGCCGCTCTTTGTACGAGCAAAAGAACGAGAAAACGGGTGTTTTTTCCAGCCGTGAACGCGACGGCGAAACACTTGAAAGCTTGGCTTGGCAGTGTCAATCGCTTGTTCACTGCTCCCGAATCGTTAAAAGGTGGCAGTGCTCCCATGAAGGATGATCCACTCTTCTAAATTTTAAGAGGAGGTACATGACTCATGCAAGCAGTGGAGCATCTTAGTGTCTGTTAAATCATCGGTTGTCTCGCTAAATAATGCCAGGGATAGTTGGATACTTAGTCTTGTACGTCTATAAAGATTCTCTTGTTTGAATTAACCGACGCTTCCGGCGACGCTCTGTACATTGTAAACTCTAAAGACTCGAGTCCTTATGCACAACGCTGTGGAGACGGCACCTCTCGCTTCTCCAAGCAAAGACTTGATCGCAGACAAACCCAAGACACGAACAATCCTCGTCGCAAGGCCCGTTCCAGACAAATCATCTCGTGACAAACTAGACAGCAACACAGCAACTTTACCTCTTGGCAATCAACAGTACGTACGTGATGTCAAATCTGGAAAACTCGTTTCGTACGCGGCGTTAGGTGAAGCCGACGATGTGGAAGATTTTGATCAATTTTTAGCGGAACAGGGTGGTCAACGAACACAGCAGCCAGCTGCACCGACGATGGCAAAGATGGAAGCATCGATGAAACGAAAGACAATGCGTCGTTTAGAGTTAGAGGATGAAGAAGAGGAAGAAGAGGAGGAGAAGAAGCCACACAGTGGAGAGGAAGACACTGTCGCTCGAAAGTTGATGCAGCTCGAACTTCAAACCGATGCGCGAAAGCGTCGAGAAGATGCCGTGGCGCATCGAAAGTGGCTCAATGCATTGCCGATTCATGAACGGATTGCTCAGCAGCGTCAACAAAAAGCGCTGCTCAAGTGGCGACAGATTAATCGTGACTGGAAGGTGTTTCAAGCTCGAGTAGCGCAACGACTTGGCAAAGGGCGTCACGATCTCGTCATGAGTCGAGCAGCAGCGTATCGTGAAGAGCGAGAGCTCTATGATACGCTGCAAAAGGCTCGACCGTTGAGTGACAAAGCAGGCAAAGACAATTGGCAAGTGAGTTTACGAGACGAAGGGATCCGCTTCGTTCCCGTGGGCAACATCTTTAGTGGTCTCTTTTGTCCGATTAAAGAGAGCACGAAACTTGCGCCACGAGTGCGACGACCTTTAGATTATCACGACAATCAAGCAAGCGAAAGCCTTCGTCCTCTTTCAATGCTTGAAAAAAGGTCGTTCAAGCTCGTGGAACGTCAAAAGTGGCGGCTGCGGAAACAACTTGAAATTCTTCAACCTCATGAAGTAAGCCGCAGCTCCAAGAGCCACCTTGTAGTCGAAACAATTGACTTGTTTGCATGGGCATCCTCTCCTCCAGCAGACCCGACGTTCGACAACAATGACATCGATTCCACTCGTTTGCTTTCACTTGCAAACCTTCCAAGGCTTTGTAGCAGCTCCCTTGAATCGATAGGCCATGAGAGTCCCGAAAGCAGCGAATTCGTTGGTCCGAGTCTTCTACTCGCCCTGATTGTGGATGATCAAGTGTCCGATACGATTCCAGAGCCCATGGTTAGTGGCAAGGATCGAGAAGATAGCCTTCTACCGCTCCGTCTCAACTTCTACACCCCAGTAACGGAGCAACAGCACCGTTCCTTGTCAATAACAAATGATGGAAACACCATTGTTCATTATCAATGGTGGCGGGCTGCCGATGAAGACGTCGCTTTAGCTTTCCCCACCCGTTTTGATGGCTCTCGCTCTCGAAGAAAAGCACAAGAGCTTGAAATAACGCGACCGACGACTTCCGTGTCCACACTTGGAGGGACACTCTTACCAGGAGATACCCAGGAGTGTGTCTTTACTTTTGCGTCCTCGAAAGCTGGGACGTTTTGTGAGAAATGGGTACTCGATATGGACCCTCCGCCTCGCTTGCGTTTTGGACCAACTCATGTCCAAGCAGCGGCAACGGGTGTAAGAGCAAACGTACGCATTGAACTACGCCTTCATTGCGTTGCTGTGGACAATTTCGTCGCTTCAAAACGACGTCAAAAGCAGCTGAAGACTGTCGAGCGGTACGAGCTCCAGTTTATTGTCGCGACTCTGGTGAATGACATTCTGGATAGCATAGACTTTCAAGTGTCTCCCGTAGTGAGTGAGAAGCTCACGCCACATGAAGAGATGGACAAGTTCTCCGACTTGAACGGATCAAAAGATTTTAATGACGTGTACTTTAGCAACCAACTTGTGTATGCTTGCAATGCGCTTTATCAACGAGGCCTGGAAGTCTTACAACATCTCCAAACGCCAGTCACGTCAATAGAAGCTCCAGTGGTCGAGGAAAGGCAGGAAGAGGGAGTCCAAGATCAAGTAAAGGAAGGTATAAAGACCGATATCGTTGCGCAACCCGGCAGCAATGAAGGTCTTTTTGAAGCAGAAAGGGAACAAACCACGACGAAGGTTCAGCAAGACTGGGATTATCGCTTAGACAGTCTTTGGGAGCTCTGCAAGAGGGTAGATCTCGCGCAGAATAAACAGCTTCATCGGTTGACTCAAGAATTCGAGTGTCTTAAGGACGAAAGTGAACAGGACGATGAGAACGATGAAGAGAGTGATGAAACAACAGAAAGAGAAGATGATGAAACTCCAAAGTGTTTGCTGTCGCGGGAAGAGCGCAAGAATGCGCATCGTGCGCAATGTAAAGCATTAGAAGACGAGATCAAAACGTTGCCGCTGGACTTTCAAGGACGGTTTGATACCATGCGGTTTGCCGCGTGTACAGCTCCTTATAGTAGTCATCAATTGCACGAACACCTGTACGAACGAATCGCAAGTTTGTGTAGTGAGACGCCCATTGTGTGTGACATTGTCGAGGCAACACATGCAGACAAGCGTTCTCTCGGTTTACAAGCCCTTAAAGTGGATGGTGTCGCAAAACTGCTCGCACGTGCTATTGATGAGGCGATTGATCACGACGAGAAGTATCAAGCGCATGTGGAAGAGGACCAACGACGTCGACAAAACATGTGGCTACAAGACAAAGCGTCGTTCGATTCAATCAATCAATGGATGATGAAGACAAGAGCGGGTCCAATAACTGAGCCTCTTCCTCTGGTTTTAGCAGCTGAAGGAACGCCGAGTTCCTCGTTCGTTCCTGATACGGAACCATTTGACACTTCGGGGATTTTACTCATGCAAGTGGACTTGGATGTAGCTCCGTGGTTTTCGCTCGTACAGGCAGAAACAAATGAACTTTCGGCAGTCTCGAAAGCTTTTGTTTCCAAGCCGGAGCTGGCGTGGCGGTTTTCGCTCGACTTGCTTCATCACGAGTCTTTCGTTCCTGAGAAAATTCGACGTGCCGCTGAATCGTTAAGCAAAGTGATAAGTACTGCCACCTCGATTGTTCAGACCGTCGTGCTTGTGAGCGAGTTGAGTCGGCCACCACTTACACGGGAAATGCTTCAACGGCTTCGCAGTGCTGCTCAAAGTGAGCTGAAAGCCACGTCGCTTCCTACAACTGAAAGAGAACCAACCAAGGCGGACGAGGCGAAACGAGAGCGCGAAATGATGAAAACGTTGCTTGACAGCTTAGCTTCTCAGCTTTCGCTTCGAGAGGTTGCTCGAATCATGCAGCGTGCGATTCAAAAGGATGTGGTCTTTTGCTCCAGTGTCGAGGAAGTTCAAGTACAAATTGAAACGAATCGAAGCACTGGGATCGAAAGCGAAATGCCTTCTCCACCTGTCAAGATCTTACTTCTTGAGCATCTTGAGGCGGCTGCCGTGGACCTGCTTGTACGCGCTTCTAGAAAGCGTGAGGCGGCATTGACTACAAAACCATCCACTCCTCCCGTTTCTCAAGCTTTGAAGCCTGCAGGTGGTCCTGGAAAGAAAGCGCCCGTTGTGAAAGGAAAACCCAGCGCCACTAAACCGTCTGCAGCTGCTTCACCCACGCCTCCGAAAGACCCAACGCCAGTATTTTTACCTCAAGAAATAGTCAAGTTTGAGAAACAAGACGGGAGAAGTGAGCAAGGAATCAAAGCGCTCCAGAGCGAGTTGACGAGGATGGCAAGTGTTTGGCTTATGGATGGAATGCCGTCACAATGGGAGGAAAGTCTCTTTACATTCGATGCCAAGGAGGGGAGTGGGAGTGTGGCTTCTTCCCCTCGACTCATTGCGGGCCCCACCCTTTTCCGCGAACTTCAGAGCTGGTCTACAAGGCTACAACAGCCTGGCAGATTAAGTGCCGAGGGACCTCGTCTTGTTACTGGGATTGTTGGTGGCAAGTCTTTGGAGAAGAAGCTGCGAATGATTGACGGGATGCTCGAGATCGTGGACGAACTTTTCTTTGTGGGTGAAGTCGCCATGAGCTTCTACCGGGTGTTACATACCAAGAAAGTGGCCAAGAAGGAGTGGATGATGCGTGAAGAAGAAGAAGAAGAAGAAAAGAAGGAAGAGGGTGAGGTGGAAGCAGATAATAAATTGTCACTGCCTCGAGCACATGGCAGCAGTATGTGGGATCACCTCGTCGTGGCAGTGGAGAAGCTTCAACAGAAAGCAAGTCGCAAAGGTGTCCGGCTTCTGCTACCACTCGATTGGATTGTAGGCGAGTCTTTGCTTGAAGACGTTTGTGCGTCAGGTGCTATCGAAGACGATGACGAAGAAGAAGAAGAAGAGGAGGAAGAGGAAGAAGAAGAAATAGAGAAAAGCAGTGCGAGGCAGAAACCATTAAATGAGCCTGACCACGCAGATCGATTTGATCGAAAGCGTCGAGAGGAATATGAAGGCGAGGTCGCCCATGTTGTTGTACAAAGTGTTGTTTCCTTTGACGACGGGTGGCAAACGTTCGGCGAGGTGACAGCACAATGCTTATCGAATGCTCGAGTCGTAGAGGGGAAAGCCAGTGTATTGGAAGCTTCGTGGCTCGAGTCGGATAGCGAAGACGACGGAGTTTTGACCACATTTCCTGTACCAAAGTTTGCATACGACTGGACATTTCGTGCCTATGACGTGGGACCACGGGCCATGAAAGCGCTTACATCGGTGCTGAAGCCCAGTACCGAGTTAGAAGGTCAAGATCCAATACGTGGTGGACATATTCCCGTCTCAAGAACATAATTGTCAATGGTATGTGTGGGGCAGTCGAAGTTCGTGACTTTGGCTCGGCAAGCACGCAATTACTTCAACTTCTTCAAGACAAACGTTCGGAGGATGTGTTTCTTCTGGGTAATTCAACAGCAGAATGGTTTCGACAACTAGAGACTGAATCTTTCGACAAGGCAGCGAAAGAGGAAGCGAATGTGGATGCAGACGCTCCTTCAAACACCATCATTGACAGCTCTCGATGCACCGAACGCACTCGGAGAATGATGGATGATCGAAGAATGCGGAATGCCCGAGTCTTCAAGCAGATCGTCGCTGTCAAACCTAACCCTCTTCTGGCAACTTTAGCTTGAATACATGTACAAAATGTGCTTTTTGTGCGATTACAAATCCCTTTCAAATCTGTTATTCATCAAATTTACGTTTTGGCGCTTTTATGTTGTTCACATAGTGCGGCAAAGGTCAAATTTGAATTCCGAACTATGGAGGAGTACAACCGCGAGGCGCCACTGTTTGACCACCGCTTTCACATGTTGGTGCAGTATCCGGATCGAGACGAGAAGTTATTGCCACTTACTATTCGTCTTCTCACGGGTGTGCGCGTACGTCGCTCCAGATTATTTCGTTTTGGTGTAACTAAAACTTTATTTTTACGATACTGATATTTTCCTAGCAAAATAATGCCAAGAATCAAAAGGAACGTGTGATGCGGATCGAGATTACCGATGACGACGGTGCCGATCCATATTTTTTATATTTATGGAGCGTCTCAGAAGAAGAATTTCATGAGCTCAAGGCACAGCAGAAACTGCTGGTGGATTTTGCTACATTTCCAGCCAATCTCATTGACTTGCTGCAATGCTGTCTTAAAGACAGCAAGAAAGTTGCAGCTGATGATGAAAAAGTGACAAAAACTGATGATCCAGTGGAAGTTGAAGCTGCTAATGTGAAGAAAGGGTTACACGAGACGCAACATAACCTTAAAACTAGGTCTGCCGGACCAATTCCCTTAAGGTAAGTCTAACAATGATATCTTTGTTATTGTTTTAGACCAACACGATATATATGAACCACTTTTGTAGCTATTTAGCAGTGCTAAACACTTCGGATAGCAATGGTCACTCGATGTTTAGCATTGTGGAGACAAATCCGTTCAAGCAGTTGACGCATCTGTCTTTAAGATTTTTACCGGGCCATGATGCAGCGATCAAAGCGTATCTAGCATCGCGATTAGCGCAAGTTGAAGCTAATAGACGTTCTTTATCAGCAGCTTTAAAACAGACTATGGAAGAGCTGGAAAAGAAGAAGACGAGTGAACTTCAGCTTGAAAAACAATTGTCGGCTTTGAGTTTCGAGGCAGAATCGACGCTTTCGCAAGAGAAAATGAAGTTTGCAGACGAATTGGATAGTCAACGTCGAGAGGCGGCGAGTATACTGAAAGAGCGGGAAAGTGAGCTCAATGCTAAAATCGATGCACTAGTCGAAAGATATGAAAACGAGGTGAGTAGTGCTTCACTAGAGAGCATGTTTCTTTTAAGACTGACAACTATTTGCGTGCGCCGTTAGATTCAAACGCTCAAAGCTACAGCAGAAGCGAGTAAAGCACAAGTGCAAGAGTTGACAAAGGAGAAATATCAGCACGAAATGCAGATTGACCATTTGCGTGCTCAGACTCAAGATCTCAGTCAAGGTCGAAGTACTCTGTTAAGTGAAGTAGACGAACTGCGAAACGAAAACAAAGAGCTCGATCAGAAAGTGTTTCAACAGGAGAAGCTGATTAACGCTCTTCAAGTTCGCGCTGAAGCGCTGCAACAACAGCTTACAGACAAGGAAGATATGATCAGAAAGACCACCGATCTCTTACAGTCTGCAAAGCTACACAACGAAGAAGTGGATGAGTCGTTAAAAATGTATCGAGATAATCATGCCAAGCTTCAGCAAAAACTTGAGTTAAGCATTTCCGAGATAAACAAGGTACGTTGGCAATGACATTTGAGTTCTTTAGTGCATGCAGGATGGCCTGAGTTTCGTGAAATGCAGGGAAATGAAATCATTGAACGTATACAAACGGAAAATCGTACGCTTAAGTCCAAGATGCGAACAAAAGCCAAGATTCTCAAGCAGCAAGAACGGGTATCACAAGTCCCCTTTCCCTTCCCATGGCTTCATTTGTTGACGTTTGATGATGATTTTGTATATTCTACTGTAGTTTCTCGAAGAAAAGCAACTGCAGCGTGAAGAAGCTTTATTAGAATTAAAGTCGGTGAAGGAAGACCTTCGGAAGCGAGACGATCATATTTTACAATTAAAGGTACGGAATCCAAGATGGATACATTGCAAAACCACGTATTGAATTCTTACATTTTGTTTGTATTATATTAGGGTACAATAAAGGATTTGAGTCAGAAACTGGAAGACAGCAACAAGTTACTAGCCTCAAACCAGCAAGGTATACTCTTCTCTTGCGTTTTCCACGATAGTTTTTTTCCTATTCGATCTAAGCTCCCATGTCCTTTATAAACGCAGTCATCACATGGTTGAACAAAGAGATAAACGAAGCACAGCTGGGCCACCAGCGAAGGTCGACGGCCCACCCGTCCGTCCTCGCTTTCCGTCCATCTGACAAGGTCATTGACTGACTAGTGCCTCCAGTAAAACGTCGTATAGAAAGAAAGCCCACGACTACACCAACACATTCAGTGGGGATGCTAGCCACTACTACACTAATCCAGTTAAATGATTAATCCACCATCAATGCGAATGCATTGACCTGTAATATACGACGCTTCGTCACTTGCTAGAAACGTTACGAGGTTTGCCACCTCGTCCGCTTCACCATATCGAGCCAACGGAATGCTGCTCAGAATACGGTCGCGCGCAGCATCATCCATCGCGTCCGTCATGTCCGTGTGAATAAAACCTGGCTCAACGAGATTCACGCGTACTTTGCGGTTACCAAACTCCTTGGCCAACGTCTTGGTCACACCCACCAAGCCCGACTTTGATGCACTGTACGCGACTTGTCCTACGTTTCCTGCAGCACCTACGACACTTCCAATGTTAATGATACTCCCGTGCCGCCTTTGGATCATTCCTTTCGCCACTGCTTTGCTCATATACACGGGTCCCATTAAGTTCGCATACACAAGTTCGTCGAGCTCAGCATCTTTCAGTCGTAGAAGTAAGCTGTCTTTTGAGAAACCTGCTGCATTCACAAGAGCTGATGGGCTTGTGCCGAACTGGTTGGTCACTTGGGCTACTAATTGAGCAGCTTTGGCGCTTGCGTCCCCTTCATCTCGTCGTGGACAATTGTACGTTAAAGGGAGGACGGAGGGAGAGATTTGTTCCGCAGCTGCTTGAGCTCGCATCAAGTCGCGAGATGTTATCGCTACCTGCCACCCACGACGATAAAACTGTCGAGCGACAGCAAAGCCAATACCGCGACTACCTCCAGTCACGAGCGCTACATTTGCTGGCATTCTTTTCACTAAGTTCGGTTTACTACTTAAGTACGGACAATCACTCTCTTTCTCTCTTTACTAGGCAATAAACATAGAGGACGGCGACGGACACTCGATCGAGTGGCCAGTGTAGGTGAGTTTACCCGTCTCCTTATCCGTACGGAACACGTCGAGACTGTTGGTATCTTGGTTGATCGCGAGCAAAAAGTCCTTGTAAATGAGGATATCGCGGGGCGTTTTACCACGTGTGGGGACACTTTCGACAAGCTCGAGACGGGTGTCAGCCAAAATCTTGTAGACTGTGATGGTGTCGCTGAAGCGTGTGGCGGCATACACGAACTTGTCATTCGTCGAAATGTGGATGTCAGACGCCAATGGCGCAGGACCAGAGTACTGCGTTGGCAGTGTAGAGATGTTTTGGAGCATTTCATGACCCACTTTACCAGTCTTGGGATCCATCGGATGCACACCAATGGTATTATCCAGCTCGCCAATGACGTAGGCTACGCCAAGCGTTGAGGAAAGCGCGAAGTGGCGCGGACCTGAACCTGAAGGACGAACGATGCACTCTTCGTCCACAAGTTTTTTATTCTCAACATCTAGTGTGTATTGGATCACGCGATCAGTGCCTAAATCCGCAGCTACGAGGCCTGTGGACGTCCACGCAGTGCTATGAATGTGAGAAGCTTTTTGACGGTCTGGAACAGCCAAACTCGCGCCTTGAAAACGGTGATAATCTGACGCTGGAGCCAATGAGCCGTCCGGATTGACAGGAAAGAGGGACAGACCGCCACCGTAATTGGCTACGGACAGAAAGTCTCGATTAGGACTCAGCGCCACGTGGCACGAGAACGTGCCGCCCGTTTCCTGACGACTTATCGGCACCAACTCGCCATGGTCTTTCATCTTGTAGGCCGTGACAAAACCTGTTTCCTCTCCAGGACGAAGCTCGGAGTCTTCATTGCACTCGTTTACAGCATAAAGGATCGACTCGGTGCCAAAGACGTAGGAAGGATTAATACCCACATCTTTCGTGACCTGAAGCAGACTGAGTGCACCTGTAGTGTCATTAAACGAATAGGCATAAATACCCTTAGCATGACCGTCCACATGTCCTTCTTTTCGCGTGTATGTTCCTACATAAAGAGTCGGCATCTTGTCACGATGTAGAAGGTGGAGGTTTACCGGTATCTGAATTTTGAAATACAGATTAAGTATTAACATCCGGCGTCGCTAAATTTAAGCGACGCCCCCTCAAGATGCGCTTTTGATTGGTCGTAATACCGCACTTGTCGTAGTGTTACAAATAAAACTCGTGATTTTCACTCCCCCACTCACCAACAAAAAAAAATTCCCCAAACTTTGAACAACTGCCATGGCCACACCAGGCAACGCCACGCCGCAAAAACGCTCAGGGAAGCACGCAACAATCCTCTATTATTGCCTTAGCAAGCAGTGGAGCTAAAATGTGCATATTTGAAGGATTTAAGTGGCTAACATGCGCAAAAAGACGATTAAAATTCCTCCATTATATCTCGCAGATCGACTGAAATAGCTAGGGCGTAGTTCTCCTGACGTACGAATCATAATGTCAACTCCCGACATGTTGGAATTTTGGTATTGAGAGTTCACGGATTCCTCGTTTGACAAAAATTACAATAGAACACTATACATAACATTAGCGTTACTAAAGTTCAATTCAGAGTTTTTGGTAACTTTACATACTCCGGAGTAATATACTTTTCCTTTTTGAGGACCGGCACGGTAGTCCTCTGACTTAGTGAACGTACTAAGTCACCAATCAAGTAGTGCTATCTCTAAGCTCTAACAGGCTGGCTTATAGATAGTTGGCGTAAATAACTAGGCATCTTATGAGCTCTAACTGGCTAAGGACTCGCCTACGCTCAAGAGGAGAGGCTGAATTACTACTATTTTCAACAGGTCATGAGCCCAAAGGTTACGAACCTTAACTGAGTATGTTACGTTTAAGCTTTTCTCGAAGTTTCTCTCTTTTCGCTTTTTTCAGTGAGGTTTTTCCGTCTCGTTTCGATTTTTTTCGTTACGTTTAAGTTTTCGTGGAAAATGGAGGAAGGGAAGTCAAATGTCGATATGGAGACAAATTAAGACTATCTAAAGAGCATGGATATGCGTCTCGAGGCGGTACAAGAGGCTCAATCTACGGGATCGGCTCCGATCACATCGCTTGGTTCAAATATGAGTGCGGAATACGCTTGTGTCTTCCAAGACACGTTGAAAAATCACGGCCCTTTCAGAATGAAGATGGCACTGAACGATTTAAGTGCTGTTGCCCGTGGTGGTTTGCGTGGCGGCGTTGGAGTTACGGCGCCAGGACAGCCACCTGGAATTGGCCCACAAGGGTTTACGGCAGGAATTGCGTCCCAAGACTATTCGTTTGGAAATCCGGCTGGAATGCCAGGAGGTATAAAGATACCTAAGTGAGCGATTCAAAAAAAATCGGGTGCATAGCTTTATCCCAGACTTGGCTCAGGTTTCAGTCAATGTTACTACCAGCTATAGAAATCGTATAACTATCGTCTGGTTTTGTGTAGAATTAACGCCTGAAGGCTAAGAAACTAGTGTGGTGAAGCGACTTATGAAATAATGCAAAGTACTTTCCAAAGGGCGCATTCTGATTGGCGGAAATACGGACCAAGGGCGCGGGCATCGGATAGCTGCCGCCGAGGAAGCCTACAAGCGGCCGGCGGCGCCAGGCTGGAAATCAGGCTGGCGGACATGACAAGGGGCGTGGATAGTCGAACAGGCGGGCTAAGCGGACGGGAAGGCCACGGATGTTGGACGGCCGAGGCGCGGATGGCGGACGGCCGAGGCGGATTGTTTGTAAGGAATGAGTGAAGGGAGCCTGAAGGAAGATGATTGTTCTAGTGGATGAGGGAGGCACCCGGATCGGATGAGAAGTCGCCAAGGAATTGCTAGCGCCAGCGGCCGAGGAGCTCGGATGGGTGGCTATCCGGCCGAGCCGGCCGGGTATAATGTACCATTCGGACTGGTACCAGATGGGTTCGGTGTATCGGCCGGGTTGGTACCATCGGGGGTTGGTGTACCGGCCGGGCGGGTACACAAAGTCGGAGTTAGCTGGGCTACTTTGGGTAAGGCACATGACTGGACAGCCGTGTTATTTGGGGTAGGTTACACAGAAGGGAGTATTGGATATAGGATAAATCAGTATACGTTTCGCTTTCCTAGACACAAGTCGCTTTCATTGGTTCACGGCAGAGGGCTAACAAGGTCCCCTCATGCTGTTATTGGTTTGCCCGGGGAAGGTTAGGTTAACCCACCGGAAGTCCCCTGACCGGGAGTCGCGGCGTCTTCGTATACTCACCTCAAGTCGCCCGTGTTTTGAACACGGTATTAAGTATTGGGAAGTGGTGACATTTTGGCCTTCTGTAGAAGAGTGTGGAGTTATATCTACTTTACATACACATTGGGATTCGCCTTTCATTGTTATTGGATTAGCTGGCCGATTGATTATTCTCGGTCCAGCCGGCACTATACAAACTTCAAGTGTCTTATTGGTTCAGCTGGCCGATCGACTATTCTCGGCCCAGCCGGCACTATACAAACTTCAAGTGTATTGCCAGACGAGCTCCCCGGTGACGATTTCCGCCCAGGAGCTACCCCTAGTCCTAATCCTCATCTCCCCATTGGACGGATTTACACTTTTCGCCCTAGGGTCCACCAGGAGAGCAAACCACCCAGTACTGACGG
>MIQA02003621.1:12768-25782 GCA_001887855.2 Sclerospora graminicola | reverse complement strand
CTGTAATACGAATTCATCTACAGCTTTATTAGCAGTAGATGGGTTGTCTTCATTGTCTGCAGCCATTGCTGCAGACACATATTCTGCGTAAGCAGCTTCAGTGTCTGAAGCTGCTTGAGTTTCTACTGTGTAAACAGTAGAAGACTCGTCAGTCTCTTTGCAAGTTGCGGTTGTTAGTTGCGCATCGGCTCGCTCAAAATTTGAGCGGTGCACCAAAGGTGCACTTGTTCAAGTTTGCATAGAGCTTGTGCGTAAGCACAAGCTCTAACACCTGACGTAGATGTTGTTTGTAAACATCTACATCAGTCTTATCATGTTCAGCGTTACTGTGGATGAACACGTCGTCGAAGTAGCTTGGTGCGATTTCTCGCACCGGGCGCAATAGATGCGTGACGCATCTATTGAAGGTGGCAGGGGCATTTCGAAGCCCCTACGGCATTACAAGCCACTCCCAAAGCATACCGCTTGGGGTGCTTACTGCCGTGAGAGGGATATCCTTCTCCCGCATAAGGTTTTGGTAGAAACCATCCCTTAAATCGAGAGCACTGAAAACGGTGCTCCCGCTCATGCCATCAATGATGACATTTATCCGCGGTATCGGCGTCTGCGCCGGTACCGTGGCTGCGTTGAGCTTATTGAAAGCATGAACGATTCTCCACCCACCAGTGTATTTCTTAACGCAAAAGGTGGGACTGGAGTGCGGTGAGGTTGACTCCCACATATGTCCTGCCTTATGTCACGCGGCAATGGCCATTGCCGCGTGACACAGTACTTCGTGCCTAGTTCCTTATCTTTAGTGAGCTCACAAGGTACTTCTTCTGGAAATACGTCAGTGTATTCCCAAAGTACCTCGTAATACGGAGGAGTCACTTTAAGCGACTCCCAGCTCTGCGCTTCAAAGCGCTGAACTTTGGTTTTCTCATTAGGAACGGGTTCGTTCCCAATGTCTTCTATTTGTAAAGTGGATATTCGCTCACAAATATCTACAACATCGTCCGTTGCGACAATGACGCAGATTTGATCGATCTGATCATTGCGCAAGTTCTTTACGAACTTCTTCCAGCTCAAGGCTGGAAGGGCCATTACCTCTGAACTTAAGTTCGGAGGGTTGTCAAGTGTGAGAGACTGGGTAGCTAATCCAGTCTCTGTCTGCGTCAAGACGTTGATCGTCTCGATGGACACAGCTTCGAGATCAGGCGCACACGTCTGATCTGTTGCACGGTGATCATCACTCGTGCACAAGGCCTTCTCTTCATGGTGACCACTGTCTACCATGGTGCTCATGCACTCACGACTGCTCTCAGTCGTGAGTTCTTCATTCTCGACACGGAAGTCATTTACATCCGAGTCGGTTTCATTGTTTTCACGGTGGGTGTTTCCCACCGTGGGTAAATTCTCTATACCACGACCGTCATCGGTCGGAGTAGTAACTTCAACACGGGGGTGTTTTTCACCCGTGTTGCACACATTACTGACGCGCAACAACTCGTTCGTTGCGTGTGCAAGTCCCTCTGAACTTTGATCAGCGGGTGTACCATCCGCTGATCTAGTCGGATCAGACCTGGTGGTGCCATCGCTACCCACCAGACTGTCTGACTCTGCGGTTGTATCATTAGATACAGCCGGGTTACTCACAGGGTGATCAGATCCTGTGAGACCGCCGCAGTCGATCGACAGGTTAACCCAGTCGATCGTTGGTTGATGCTTGGACATCAAAGGGATGCCCAAGATCACATCGAACATGTCGTCAAGATCGAGGACGATGTATTCGTCCTCGAAAGACAGTTCGTCTAACTCGAAGCGTGTGCGAATCACACGCTTTGGTATAGTCACGGTTGCACCTGTTGCTAACCGGACTGACAACATGCTTTGTGGATATTCAATCTCCATGAAGCTCAACGACGTAAGAACCTCAGTTCTAACGAAATTGTTTGACGCTCCTGTGTCAAACAGAGCACGCATGGGGACATCGTTTCCATGCGGCTTAACCTCCAGGGTGATGAGAGGTTTCCCTTCACCCTGCACCTTTTGACAGGACATAGTCCCGTCTGGGGCTATTATTTTCACATGCCCGATGTCGGCATGTGAGATAACCAGTCTAGTAGGGCGCCCACCCCTACTGGTTTGTTGACATTTTTTGCATCAACAGAGGGTTGCCCCTGTTGATCTCGCCGACCAGCGGACTGTCCCGCCGTCCGCGGCGCCATGCATTCATGGGCGTAATGGCCCACCTTCGCGCATATATTGCAGCATAGGAACTTCTTGTTTTTCGTTTGCCTCGGTGTCGAGGCAACTGCAACCGATAGATCCATCGGTTCTGGACCTCCTCCGCCCGCACCCTGGCGCGGGTTTTGGTGTCGCGAGACGAAGTGTGAACTTCGTCTGTTTGGGAAGTTGTTTTGATTAACATGCTGCACTGGCGGCATGTTAAAGTCGAAAGGCTGTTGAGCTCTTCGACTAACCCCAGCTCGCGTTGACGCTGAACGCATGGGGAATTCCTCTCGGATGCTTTGGTCTATAGCATCCCTCAGAGGCTTTGGTGGAATCCGATGAAGACTCTGTTTGATGGGACCGTCATTCAGTCCCTTCATGAAGCCTGTGACCTGTATGACAGGGGCACTGGCTCGTATACAATATTTGATAACAAATATTGTATTTTCTGAGCGTACGCATGTAGGCTCAGCTTGCCCTGCTAAAGTCCCATGAACTCTTTGCGGCAACTAAGCTCCATTTCTGGAGCTTCGAAGTTGAGCTTCACCTCAGCTTTCAAATCCTGATACGTCAGGAACGTAGAGCCATCAGTGGCTCTGCGGCCCATCGCCCATGCCCTGGCGCCACCGCCTATGCATGTGGTGGCGAAATAAGCTTGTGAACGTGGGTCCACAATATTTTGCGCAGAGAGGATATCTTCCACCTCTGCGAACCATCTACGGAGAGGTTCAACCCCTTTGCCAGTAAAGGGCGGTATCCGCGTCTTTACAACTTCAACACAGGCACTAGCTGTGGGCATTGTAGGTTGCGACCGTAACATTGCGAAACGCAGCTGAGTATCGACATACATCCTCTTGAAACGGGAAACCGTATCCAAGGCTCCCTTCGGGGTTTTTCCTCGGAGGAAGGAGATGATCTCGGGCCCTATGGTCCTGATCATCTCTATTACAGTGGTCACAGTTCCCTGTGACCAGTTAGGGAAGTTTTCCTTAACTAAATTCATGCGCGAGCTGTCGCTCACGCTCACGATCGCTGGCCGTCGCCATGACAGCTGAGTGGCTCTTAAACCGATCGTTTCGCTAGTTAACTACCGGAACGCGTCAACTGTGCTCGTTCAGACGGACCATAAAGTGCTACCAGGTGTAACAGGTTAGCTGTTACTGGCTTACACTGTAAGAATTGCAGTGAGGAAGCGTGCAATTGAGTAGGACCAAATGTAATTTGATCCTCCATAGTTTACTTAAGATAAACGTTAGGGTAGACTAATTAATTAATCAACTAGTCTCTTAAGTATATATATTAATATATAAACCTAAGATCACGTGTCTACAAGAAGGTAAGTTTAAGAGAATATATTATGAGTGGTTTAGAGTTAATAACTATAATTAAATCTAAACTAATCATTCAAACATGTAGTATAAAGCTGATCCAAATTATGTCTTTATCATTAGATTACTTGTTAGATTCGATAATTGCATCAGAATCTGTTCTCAAGGTGGATTATAACACTTTATAATCCAATATTCGCATGTCAGACATTAAGTCTGAAATTGAACTGTGATATTTCAACTTAAATATTACTTATGAAATGGCACCCCATTACATGTCCCCTCTCGTCGTTTCCCGCCTAATAAAAGCTTGGATATGCCAACACCATCACTACACGCTTCAGCGTCCAAGATGCAGCTCCAACGTTCCTCTCACATTGCTGCCAGCCATCCACCTGTTCCTGAAGATGAGTATGATGAATTAACAGTGGCCGACAGTTCCTGAAGATGAGTATGATGAATTAACAGTGGTCGACAGCATCGATGACATTTTTCTACCCCCCCCCAGATTTTGCACTAAAATGTAGATCAGAGTGCGTAGAGCTTAAAAAAAGGGTCTCCGGCGGCTTGACAACTCTCTAGTTCAATCAGAAATACTGACCAAAAAAAATTTTATTTTCTAATTACCCACTATTAGGAGCTAGCCGCATAACATACCTCCTATAATAGCCAATCCGGTGACTTTATTCCGATAAATTCGACCAGTAATGTGTTTGAACCAACACGAAGAAATAACGATACATTGGTCAACTATTGTAACCAGCAAACGACACTAAGAAACGCCAGTTTGACGCGCATGTTGGTGCTGTTGGACGTGATTATCTTTAGCCCCAGGCGGAACTCACGACACTCAGAGTTTTCAGCGTTTATTTAGCACGTTGCAGCCACTTGTGACGACGACACCGCAGTTATTATATCATCTAAAGAAAGTGGTAAATTTTCTAGTGAAAGAGCTGCAGGGTGGGCACAAGGACGACACAGATCAAGCCGTACAGCGACAGAGTCTCGTGCCGGTGCTAAAGATCGTGACCGAACTAGCTCGAGAACTGGGCAAGGAATTTTACCCCCATTTTACCAATATTCTACCACCTGTGGTGGCTGTGATTGGTACCAAAGACCCCGAACTTAGTACTCAAGTATTCAAGACGTTTACAATGCTTTTTACTTACCTCCGCGTCCAGCGTTTAGCAGATATGGAAACTATACGCGAGATTTTGTGCGTAATTTTGCAGCACAGACACTGGCGGTATTATTGAGAGGACTGAAGTCCCCGAAAGCCATGAAGGTGTACTTGCGCGCGTATTTGACCGGCTTGGTCAAAGGATCCGGTCGCTGTTATGAAGACCTGCGAGATGGATCAGCGAAATTATTGTTTGCACTGGTGAAGAACGTAAACCATGGGTTTCACTTACGCATGCGTCATGTGCTGTTGTTCTTGCTCGGTTCGTTTCGACCAAAAGGCGGTGACATCAAGGAGACTTCAGATCTACTTAAACAGCAAGAAGCTATTTTTGAGATTGTAGACGAGACGTGAGGACTCATTAAGAAACATACGGACGCTGAGCACGCTGACGACATGCTCGAGTGTCTTGTACTAGTGGTGAAAAAAGTGCTCACGCTTCGGAAAGTAAAAACAGAGGACACTTCAACCGAAGCAGAGGATTTGTATCTAAGTCGTGTACTTCGTTTATTCCTTGGCCTGTTGATTTCTCGGGTGGGAAAATTGAACACCGAGGCACCTGATGCCGATGAAAAACGAGTGCCCAGTGTCCACGAGATTTGCATAGCTCTCGTGCCGCCAGAGAATAAAGTATTCGTGTCTCACAACACCAAGCTCCAAGAGGTGTTGATGCTGATGTTTGAAGCAGTGTGGTGGCTCTTTCCCGCCAAGGACGACGTTACTTCTGCCCAAGTGAAGGTCATGTTTACAGCCGCAGGGCAAGCTGAGAAAAGTCACTGGCAGCAGAAGCTCTTGGCGTTTGTACATGAGGCACTGCACAATAACTTTATTACCTTGGAGTTTGTGTTCAAGTTTTTAATTCCCAATGCCATGGAGTTTGCTCTAAAAACTCTAGTAAACACTGGCGTGGTGGCATTTAGCGAGCTTCTCTGGCAGCTGGGGGAGTATGTGACAAGAAATGCGGATGAAATTACTGTCGGACAGAGTGTGAATCTTGTACGTTCGGAATTTAGCAGACGATATTAGCTGCTTCGTTTAAAGGCATTGATAGCAATGTCGAGATATCAAGCTGGACTCACTCCCGAATTATAATAGTGAGGAGCCCAGACCTTTTGGAAGTGATTTGTTTTATCATTTATCACGTACGGAGAAATTACCGAAAATATTGACTTTAGTGTGTACTCGAAGATGGTTTTGAGCCTCAAGAATTGCAGCTACCGATTCTGCGCTTTTCATTTCGCTTTTGACGTTTTAGCATGTGGCTGGAAATTTTCACCAAGTGAATCTTCAGCATGTGACAAAAGCACGACTAGATGAATTGTGTGCTTCAACTTTATTAATTTGGAAATTATTCTGAGTACCCTTCACTGCTCATACAATCTATCTCACTTCCTTCACTTTCGCTCGAGCTCATATCGTCGGTGACGAGAATGTGATCACAAAGTTCAAAAAGACGGGCTCAGGTTTTTCAATGCATCCCTGTACGGTCTCGGGCATTACGCCATGGAGCGCGTGACTAAGGCGCGGCTCCAGATCTGATAACTTGGTTTCAGTTGGGTTCTTCCGGCCAACCTCGCCCTTAACGATAGCCTACACGTACTCGATCGGTTGTAGATCCGAGTAGCAGGGTGGGGTGAAGACCACTTCGTTACCTTCACTTTTGGCCTTTTCAACAATCACCGGGAGGATATTTTTTTGGATGTACAAGCTGAGTCTATCCCACATAATATTTTTGGTATCTGAAATCAGAACCGGAATTCCAAATTTCTTACATGTATTTCAAAGAATGGTTTTTCTGTGCTTCTTGCGTGGTACACAATCTGGAAGGGCTTTATGGTACTTGGCATTGTCCATGATGATGCGACACTTGTTGAGCCCTCGAGCCTAGAGAGCGACAAGAAGTTGATCCATCCAGTTTGAAAATACTCGTGATCAAACATGCCGTAATAATCCTTGGTTTGCTTCCTCCCTTTAAAGATTCGGGTTGTTTCTGTGAGCAAAAAAGCGCCGCACATGTCATCGTCAACCTGTTACGTGTTGCCATCGTTGGTTGATACAGTGCGTAAGCGATCCCGATCTACAGTTGCAGCAATAAAGCATAATCTGAGGCCTTTGTGCTTTGCCTTCGACATGTTCGGATTGACAAGATCGTATAGCGCGTCGCCATGACGCGCGTAATTCACATGGGTAAAACTTTTATCAAGATACACGTCACTAAATTCACTGGCGTTTTCTGCGAGCATGCATTTCACGTACTCGTCATGCTTGCGCTTGTGATCATCCCATATTTTGTAGTTGGCCTGTGTGGACTTTCCGCGTTTAAAACCAGCTTTTTTTTACAAAACGTTGGACAGCCAAGGCAGCCCTTTCGTCGCCATCATTGACTTGAAGGAGTTCTCACGCAACTAAATGTTGTAAGACGTCTCTCGCAACAGTGCGAATGCGTGTCTCGCAGCGCTTCTGAATGAACGAGCGCACGGAAGCTTGTAGATGCACGGTAGAGAGTACTCGAGTAGGCCTCTAGCTGCGGTTAGCAGGCGGCTGGGCAACATAAACGGCTCCCTCGCTTTGAAATGTTGACCATGTATTATACACCGTTTTGCTTGATCGACCGAGAAGTCTACCAACCTTGACGTCTATGGACTCTTTCGCTCTGAGTTTTACTGCACCCGACCGTAAATTGGCGGATGTTGCGAGAATATCCAAGCGCTCTTCTTTCGTGATCGATCGTCTTCTGCTTCTAACAACATAGTTGAGCGCTTCACGATAGTCATCCCTTGCGGCATGCATCAGTCGCTTCGGCACCGTCTTTCAGTTTTACACCTATGTCACTTCCAATGCGATCCAACGAAGGTACAGCTTACAATCGTTACGAAGACGTTGCCTTCTTGCTTTACGAAATCAATACCCGGTTTTGGCACTGATGAACTCCATTTTATGGGGCACACTGCATATATTATATATATATATATAATTTGTCACAGTTTATATTTTCTTGTAGTTCAAATCGCGGCTTCTGATTGGCTTCAAAAGCTTTCAGGTTAGGGGGGGTTCTTTAGTTATAAGGTTCTGCAGCGAGATTCAAGCGAATATTTTTTTAAATCACCACATATGGAGTTACCAGCACGCGCCACGAATCCTGAAAATTTAAAAAAAACAACAAATTAGCAAAAACGTTATTAAGAAAAATGTCCTCGATGCTGTCGACCACTGTAAAGAGTTTTCTTTCCGATCCATCGACTTCGGGCGCCGCAATGGAGCGAGCCGAAGAGATTGTTACGGGCTGGATACAAGAGTACGTGTGTAATGGAGCGCCATTACATACGTGATATTTAAGTTGAAATATCACAGTTCAATTTCAGACTTAATGTCAGAAATGCGAATACTGGATTATAAGTTGTTATAATCCACCTAGAGAACAGATTATGATACAATTATCGAATCTAACAAGTAATCTAATGATAAAGATATCATTAGATCAGCTTTATACTACATGTTTGTATAAAAAGTTAAGATTTAATTATAGTTAGTAACTCTAAATCACTCACAATATATTTCCTCTTAAAGTTACCTTCTTGTAGACACGTGGCCTTAGGTTTATACTTCCTATAAACGCAGCATATACACAAAATCCATCGTAATTGGTTCAAAATTACGTTTTAGAGAACACGGATTGGATGAAAAAAGCACTAGATCACCTCGTTCTGTAAATATTTTTTCTCATTGTATATCATCCTAGGACCGACGCTATGTCGCAATGAATGGACACATCGACCGGCTGTCGACAAGAAAACTCCCGCCCTAGTCCACGATAACAAGCAGGACGTACTGAAAGCATGCAAATACGTGTATCAACAAAAGTGCTCTTAGATAAGTTTTTACTCCTCAAGAGTGCCAGATCAAGCGTTTCGCAGTCCAGAGTGGTCCGAACTTAATGCCGTTGTTCGGTAGTAATATCCCAGTTTTCAACTCTGGAAGCGTCTGGACGTGATGGATGTTCATTTTTCTTTATTTCGATATATTTGTTGTCGTCCAGCAATACTACGAGGCAAGTGGATTACTAAATCAAGACATGTAAGCTAAGAAGATGACCTAGCTGCTGTTGTCCGACCATGGTACTCTATTGAATTGTTTCTTGTTATTTTTTATAATTTCTAAGTTTTTATGTGGCATTTTCAATAGTTCGCTCGTTCATTTCTGACTGTGAACCCATATAGTGAATATTTGTATAAGATGATAATCAGATACTATCAATTTAGATTTGCGTATATTTTGGACACCTGTATATTCCGATCGTGCGTTTATTTTGCCCCGGAGGAAGTATATATTAATATATGTATACTTAAGAGACTAATTGATTAATTAATTAGTCTACCCTAACGTTTATCTTAAGTAAACTATGGAGGCCCAAATTACATTTGGTCCTATTAAATTGCACACTTCTTCACTGCAATTTTACAGTGTAAGCCAGTAACAGCTAGCCTGTTACACCTGGTAGCACTTAGTGGTCCGTCGGAACGACCACTGTTGACGCGTTCCGCTAGTTAACTAGCGAACGAAGTTTAAGAGCCGCCGGCTGTCATGGCGACGGCCAACGATCGTGAGCGCGAGCGGCAGCTCGCGCATGATTTAGTTAAGGAAAACTTCCCTAACTGGTCACAGGGAACTGTGACCACTGTAATAGAGATGATCAGGACCATAGGGCCCGAGATCATCTCCTTCCTCCGAGGAAAAACCCCGAAGGGAGCCTTGGATACGGTTTCCCGTTTCAAGAGGATGTATGTCGATACTCAGCTGCGTTTCGCAATGTTACGGTCGCAACCTACAATGCCCACAGCTAGTGCCTGTGTTGAAGTTGTAAAGACGCGGATACCGCCCTTTACTGGCAAAGGGGTTGAACCTCTCCGTAGATGGTTCGCAGAGGTGGAAGATATCCTCTCTGCGCAAAATATTGTGGACCCACGTTCACAAGCTTATTTCGCCACCACATGCATAGGCGGTGGCGCCAGGGCATGGGCGATGGGCCGCAGAGCCACTGATGGCTCTACGTTCCTGACGTATCAGGATTTGAAAGCTGAGGTGAAGCTCAACTTCGAAGCTCCAGAAATGGAGCTTAGTTGCCGCAAAGAGTTCATGGGACTTTAGCAGGGCAAGCTGAGCCTACATGCGTACGCTCAGAAAATACAATATTTGTTATCAAATATTGTATACGAGCCAGTGCCCCTGTCATACAGGTCACAGGCTTCATGAAGGGACTGAATGACGGTCCCATCAAACAGAGTCTTCATCGGATTCCACCAAAGCCTCTGAGGGATGCTATAGACCAAAGCATCCGAGAGGAATTCCCCATGCGTTCAGCGTCAACGCGAGCTGGGGTTAGTCGAAGAGCTCAACAGCCTTTCGACTTTAACATGCCGCCAGTGCAGCATGTTAATCAAAACAACATCCCAAACAGACGAAGTTCACACTTCGTCCAGAGACACCAAAACCCGCGCCAGGGCGCGGGCGGAGGAGGTCCAGAACCGATGGACCTATCGGTTGCAGTTGCCTCGACACTGAGGCAACCGAAAAACAAGAAGTTCCTTCGCTGCAATAGATGCGCGAAGATGGGCCATTACGCCCATGAATGTATGGCGCCGCGGTCGGCGCCACGCAGTCAGCGGACCGGACAGTCCGCTGGAAAGCGACATCAACAGGAGCAACCCTCTGTTGATGCAAAAATCGTCAACAACCAGTAGGGGCGGGGCGCCCTACTGGGCGGGTTATCTCACATGCCGACATCGGGCATGTGAGGATAATAGCCCATCAATGAAACCGACACGGATGGAAGTAGCTTCCGTGTCGGGGATGAAGAGCTCACGACTGAGAGCAGTCGTGAGTGCACAAGCACCATGATAGACAGTGGTCACCATGTTGAGGATGCCTTGTGCACGAGTGATAATCACCGTGCAACAGATCAGGCAACAGATCAGACGAGTGCGTCTGATCTTGCGGTCGTGTCCGTCGAGACGATAAACGTCTTGACGCAGACAGAGACTGGATTAGCTACCCAGTCTCTAACACTTGACAATCCTCCGAAGATAAGTTCAGAGGTAATGGCCTTTCCAGCCTTGAGCTGGAAGAAGTTCGTAAAGAACTTGCGCAATGATCAGATCGATCAAATCTGCGTCATTGTCGCAACGGACGATGTTGTAGATATTTGTGAGCGAATATCCACTTTACAAATAGAAGACATTGGGAACGAACCCGTTCCTAATGAGAAAACCAAAGTTCAGCGCTTTGAAGCGCAGAGCTGGGAGTCGCTTAAAGTGACTCCTCCGTATTACGAGGTACTTTGGGAATACACTGACGTATTTCCAGAAGAAGTACCTTGTGAGCTCACTAAAGATAAGGAACTAGGCACGAAGTACTGTGTCACGCGGCAATGGCCATTGCCGCGTGACATAAGGCAGGACATATGTGGGAGTCAACCTCACCGCACTCCAGTCCCACCTTTTGCGTTAAGAAATACACTGGTGGGTGGAGAATCGTTCATGCTTTCAATAAGCTCAACGCAGCCACGGTACCGGCGCAGACGCCGATACCGCGGATAAATGTCATCATTGATGGCATGAGCGGGAGCACCGTTTTCAGTGCTCTCGATTTAAGGGATGGTTTCTACCAAAACCTTATGCGGGAGAAGGATATCCCTCTCACGGCAGTAAGCACCCCAAGCGGTATGCTTTGGGAGTGGCTTGTAATGCCGTAGGGGCTTCGAAATGCCCCTGCCACCTTCAATAGATGCGTCACGCATCTATTGCGCCCGGTGCGAGAAATCGCACCAAGCTACTTCGACGACGTGTTCATCCACAGTAACGCTGAACATGATAAGACTGATGTAGATGTTTACAAACAACATCTACGTCAGGTGTTAGAGCTTGTGCTTACGCACAAGCTCTATGCAAACTTGAACAAGTGCACCTTTGGTGCACCGCTCAAATTTTGAGCGAGCCGATGCGCAACTAACAACCGCAACTTGCAAAGAGACTGACGAGTCTTCTACTGTTTACACAGTAGAAACTCAAGCAGCTTCAGACACTGAAGCTGCTTACGCAGAATATGTGTCTGCAGCAATGGCTGCAGACAATGAAGACAACCCATCTACTGCTAATAAAGCTGTAGATGAATTCGTATTACAGCGCCAAGCTGTAATACGCTATGTAAAAGATGCACTTGCTTCTGCTTTTGATAAGCAGAAGCAAGGAAGTTGCCTCCCTAAATTCCATGGACCTTTTAAAGGTCCAAAGGTAAAACGGGAATGCATATACACTAAAGTTGCTCCCTAAATTCATTGGACTTGTAAGGTCCAAAGCGTAAAGGGGAATGCCTATCACTAGACATTCCCGCGGCATGTGCCTACACCCAACGTTTAACGTTGGAGGCTCAAGCCGTATCGATCGTCTACGTCTTCGGACGAGACGCATCGCCACGGTGAATGCCGTGCTTCTTCAAGTCTCCCAAGAGAGACTTGTAATCGGTCTCCAGCCGATTGTGAGAAGTCCAGAAAGTTTCCATCTCCGACTTTAGTCGATTATTCTCGACCAGCAGAAGATCATTCTTCTGCTGCATCACGAGATGCGCGCTCAGAATGTCGTGAATCTCGTCTCGATGACAACGATATGTCTTCATCGAGTGACACATGTCGTCGCTCAAGGCGTTACAATGCCTCTCGACCTTGCGGAGCTGGTAACCATGCTCCGCAACAACAACGCCTAGGGAATTACCAACCCCCGCCGACCCTGATTGATAATCAGGATAACAAGCTTTACATTCTCGAGCGCTTACTTTCGAAGCGCTCGGTTCCCTTTAAGAAGGGGTAGCGTACCGAGTATCTGGTACGCTGGTTGGGATATTCCCAAGAGTTTGACTATTGGGAACCGATTGAGGTGCTAAGGGCAGATGGCCCTGACCTCCTGCAGGAGTTTGAGAAGGAAACTTCTCCTCAAACTTAAAAGAAGCATCAACACTAGGTGTTGATGCTGGTGGCACATCAATACTAGATGTTGAAGGCTGGTGGCACATCAATACTAGATGTTGAAGGCTGCAAAGCATCGGTACTAGGTCCCGATGCATTAAGAGCATTAATGAGGCTCTTAACACTAGCGGGTACTGAGAAACCTCAATAGCCTCTTAGCCCCTTATCAGTAAGACGAGGAGCTCCCTTGGGACAACAAGGGCACTTCAGTGTAGAAGGAACTCCACAAGAGAGTCCTTCTCTAATGCAAGTAAAATGGATAAACTCCATTTTACCTGAGC
>MIQA02003620.1:0-14344 GCA_001887855.2 Sclerospora graminicola | reverse complement strand
CTGGTGGGAATCCATAAAGTACTTTGGAGCCATGTGAACAAACATGTTGAACTCGGTCACGGAAATGCCTTTCAATACATAGCGCTTATCGTGAGTCTGTGCACAAAAAACTCGTTCCGTTAGTGACATCGACACGGAGAGAAAAGAAAACACACACAAGCAACACGGTACCATCGAAAAAAAGGCACATTATTTCCCTCCCGTTGTATCCCACCGCTTGCTTTCTATAATTGAGTTTAAAAACTCGGCATTGCCTGGGACGGTAAGGCCCCTAAAAGCGTGAAATTGAGCTGCAAAGTAGGCAACACATCGGATCTCGTGATTCGTGGAACCAACCGTGTAGGAAAATTTCATCGACGTATGTTGCACATATGTCGAGCGCAACTTTTTTTAAATAAATCTTCTTCTTGTCAGCAACATCGACCGAAACTGAACTGGGTGAATTGTTGACGGGATCCTCTGTAAGCTCCTTTGCTTTCGCTAGCGATGACGCAGCGACGTCATTGTTGCTCAAATCCTCGGCAATGTTCACTTGGCTCTCGAAATGCGCTTCCAGCTGCTCAATGTACGTTGATGAGCACAGAGTGTATCCAATTAACGATCCAATATCCTTTTCGTGAACCTTGACAACGTATCCATTGACAAGCGACGAGCTTGTGTCACTTCTTCCATAAGACTGTGCTGAACATACTCTTGCACTAGATACATCTTTTGACTGTTCGGGTCATCAATCATTTCGACGAGTCTCACTACATTATGATGATTTAGTTTCTTCATGATCGCCACTTCCCGACCAGTCTACAAAGCCTCCAATGACGGTCTCGTAGTTGCCATGAAGTTTTGCATAAGCCTTTTCCAGTAGCGAGACCCTGTACACGTTTTTTGTTTTCTGGTTAGACGGTGGATTCAGCTACGAGCTCAGTTTTTTTCTTTCATTCCTACCAGAGTTCATCGGGGTTATAACAGCGAGCAAAGAAAAGTTTGCCTGCTTTAGTCTCGGTAAAGCCAAACACTGGGAAGCGATCATCAATGAGAACGTAATGCCAGACAAAATTCAAAAAAGGAAAAAACAATCAGAAAAGCACGGAAAAATAACAAGGAAAAACAGGAAATCCACCTTCATGAACCTGCACACAATCCATTGGCCTTGTACTGATCTTTTCGCCAAAACGTTTGGTGCAAGAGATCCCATCGAATCGCAACTAAACTCAAGGCACCTATGCGACGACAAAAAGCCGTTAGCGCCATGTACCACCCAACCCAACTTCGTGGTGTTTGCCACTCGTTTCGACGTACTCAGAAACCAACAATCCCCTAAATTTCCTTGCACCACATCGCCCGAAGACACGTCATCGGCAAAAAGTGTGGCATTCGAAGTGAAAACCGTGTCGATCGAGGAAAAGTTAGCCTCCTCCTCATCATCTTGCTCTTCCTCTTGCCATAAACTACGTCAAAGGGGTAAGCAACAGCAGCAATAATCACTTTGTAGCGATCCAGCTCCAATGGTGTCTACATAGTAAATCACGAAGTGATATGCTTGTATTTGGGTCTTGTAGCCTGTGTAGTCGCTTGCACATAGCTAGGATCGCCTTTGCTGTTCTCGATAGCGTCTCCTGCTGCTTGCTGGGACGAAGTTGAAGTGGAGGCATATGTGTGTGTTCCTTCAGCTTCATCGATCTCTGTGACTGCGTCGAGTACGTCGGTACCATATGTATCCGGAAAATTATCTACGATTCCACTGCCGCGCAATTCAATGATCATGTTGTGCAATAGTATGCAGCAGGTGATGACGTACTTCATACGCTCATGATACCATAGTCTAGAAGGGGCTCAATATCCCGAATCTTGCTTTTAGCATTCCAAAAGCACACTCAAACTCCTTTCTGATAGCTTCATGCGCCTTTGTAAAGGTTTTTTTTCTCCGATCACCTGGCTCCACGTACGCTGAGACGAACACAGTCCAAGCCGGATAGATTCCATCAACAAAGTAGTATGGCTCCGCAAATTTAGTCCCATCTAATTCATACGGTACCATTGGCATGGTACCATTTATAAGTCGATAAAGGAGTGGTGATCGATCCAGCACGCTTAGATCGTTGTTAGATCCCGGAATTCCAAAGAAAGCGTGCCATATCCAGCGATCTGCACTTGCAATTGCCTCTAATACTACCGTAGGTGCGCCTTCTTTTCCGCAATAATGACCGTTCCAAGCCGTCGGACAGTTTTTCCAGCGCCAATGTGTACAGTCTAGCGACCCTATTAGCCCTGGCATACCTCGGCATTTATTATAAGCTAGAATCCTAGCACAATCATCTGCACTAGGGGCTCGTAGATACTCTTTACCGTAGATTTCGACTACAGCACGACAGAACAAGTGGAAGCTGTCAGTAGCAGTAGACTCAGCTATGCGACAGTACTCGTCTTGAGAGTCCGCCGCAGCCCCATTCCCCAGCATACGCAAGGCCGCTGTCATTTTCTGCTCTGGTGACTTGCCCATCTTTCCTGTTGCGTCGGGCTTCTGCTGGAAGTACTCATTGTGTGCTTGAACATCACATACGAGTCGGCGAAACAACACAGATGGAACGCGATATCGTCGCTGGAACATCAACTCATCATATACAGGTGCAGGTCCTAGATAGTCTCGCATGATAGACTCGTGCCCGGACTTACTATCGCGCGCTCTAGAATTTATTCTACCGCGACTTGAGCCTTTGCGATCTCGACCTCGCCGATCCCGACGACGCTGCATGATCAGTAGTGCGGCAGCGACCGCATTGTCCATATCGGCTGCTGCCATAGTGATGAGCTCGTCGTCGTCGTCGTCGTGCGCCCACCGTTGGCGACCCATTGATATTTTTTAGAATAGCACACATGAGTGGGAACCAAACTCTATTGCATTATTGCTAATCTAAATTGACCAATCAAGACTCGGATAAATTTCCAGAATAGAATAGATAATCACACGACTGGAGATGCTCTTAGGCTGTAAAAAGTAATTCAGACCTTGGTATACGCCATATACCAAGTGACACTCCCTCACTTTTAAGACGCCCTCCCTCCTCACCCAAATGCCGCTGAATAAGCGCGGAGCCTCGTCCTCGCCGCCCGAGTCCCTAGGTCCTCAATGCCTCCGAAAAGTGACGTCCCTATGTCCTCCCTGCTAGGCCTCACCGCCGTCCTCGCCGCCCGGGTCTCTAAGTAACTCGGAGACGAGCGACAGTGGCGAATCATAGTGAATCGGCACGTGTGGAACACGATGAATCGAGAAGCGACGACAGTGATAGGTCGAGAAGCCTACCCGTGTCGCTCTCCGGCCGATAAGACGGTGTTCATTGACTAGGACGAGTGCGACAACTCAATGACCGACTTCGAAATCATCAGCTTTGTGTATATCATGCTCGTTGAATGATTAATTGAGAGCTCACCCGGTCTTTTCAAAGCCTATGTGTATCAGGTCATCCGTTTCATTGGGGCGCCACCTAATCCAGGAGGAGAGAAGGAAGGCTTGGCTCCGCGGAGTGACACAACAGTTAAACAACCAGGCACCTAACAACAACAACAACAAGAAAAAGATTGCGGACGATGGTCCTGGATACAACAAGTCGTGGGTATGCGCACATGCTGGAGTGTACACGACGCGTGGGAAGGAAAAAAAAAGCGAAGGCCAAATCACGCCAAACCAAGTGCACCACAAAGGTAAGATGGACTTCTACTTCCATTGAACAACATTGACTTACATTGGCCTGCAGCTGACCGTCCATGGCTTTGTGGTTCAACGCGTGTATTCACAAGGTCGGCGGTGATCGACACGTAGTGAGAATCACGAGCTACGATGTCCGACATTCCCACCCGTTGTCAGCAGAGCGCTTTGCATCGTATCCAAAGAATTGACTGAACTTGAACGTGGCAGAGATCGTTGTCGTCAACAACCTCATCGAGCACCGTAGTCCAACCGAGAATATTCATCGTCACGTACAACCAGTCAACCACGTCGGTATGAATTTCCCGCTCGCCACCGTGATCACCTTCCAAACCCTGCACATGCGTCAGATGCTCGCAAGATTCCCCGAGGTGGTTATAGTTGAAGCGACGCACGACGCAACTCAGAAAACTACAAGCTGTTCTCTCTTATAGTGGTCGACGCTTTTGGAGCGAGCCAGTTCGTGCAGCATGTATTCGTCGTAAACGAGTGGAAGAAAACCTTCCCTACGGTTGTGCGCCGTTTTAAAGGAGCTAAACCCTATCCGCACCAACATCAAGTGTTTTATGATAGACAAGGACGAAATTGCCACTCTACGCCAGGATTTTCCTGATGCAGTCATTCTTTTCTGTCAGTACTACGCGGTGAAGTATCTTTGCGACGTCGTGTCCAAGTCCGACTTGTCGCCACAACAAAAGAAGGACTGGCAAGCTACTCTTGCGTTTGATCGCGTACGCGCGCAGTGAGGAGAAATACTAGTGGATATTTGTCTACATCAGGAAAGTTCTCGTGACTCACCAGTAACGAGTGCAGGTGAGTGATACATTTGTGGACATCGGCTGACATTTGCACATTGACATGCGGCACGTTTATCACTACAGAATCGAAACGTGAATCAAAATCAATCGATTCCGGTGAATCAGATGATGATATTGGGTTTTTCGCGTACTTCATGAAGAACTACGCGAGAAACCAACAGCTGTCTCGATATATGGTGTTCTTTTGAGCGGAATAACGTCGTCCATATGACGGTGAACACAAATAACAATCTGGACGGAACTTGGCGGCACGTCAAAACCACCGTGCGGCGAAATGATCGCATCGATGAACCACCGTGCGGCGAAATGATCGCATCGATGATCGGCGTCGTTTATCCCAGTACCCAGATCGACCAGAATCAGAGCATTCCCAACGTCAACGAACATTCCCGAACGATTTACTGCGATTTCGACGCAGACATGATGGGTAGTTACTAACTACGCTGATGAGCTCGTGCACAAGGAGTATGTAATCGCTCAACGTGTAAAGTTCAAGTACCAATACGATGAAGGGATTACCAAGGTAACCTCAGTAGCATCTGTGCTGTTGATGAACCGGCGGATGATTATGACCATGCGGAGTGCCAAAAGTCACAGCTTGAACGACCATGTAATTACGATATTGACAAGAATACGTGGGTCTATTCGTGCTTGTTCATGGCGACCGTTTTGCCGTCTTGTCCTCATTTCATCATCATCCGACGCTCTGAAAACCCTGGACACCTTCCCCCCGCCTCACCGAATAGCTTCTTGCTCCACACTTCAGAGAAGACGGAATTTTCAGGAGGTGCGACACCTTTTGAAATTCCTGAGGCACTGCCATTATTTGGCGGCAGAGTGTTGAGCTGAGCGGAGGAGTACAATGGAGCCTCACAGCTCGGGAACCGTGTGAGCAGTGCGATCGCAGACTGCGGTATGCCACAATTTACTCGCGAGATTTCTGCACTCGAAACAATTCGAGACATGCTCGTGAGAGGAGCGCCGAATCCCTGTTGTTACAACTAGCGCCGTCGACGTCGCCAGAATTTATGCCTGTCAAGACCTGCATTGAGCTAGATTGAGTCAACAACGATTGACATGGAGCCAACGCAGGTTTCGGTACTGTAGAGTCATGGCCAACATTACCCCACATTAAGTCGATAACGAGTGACGTTAAGCCAACACAGGTTTCTAGTCTTGTTAAAGCAGGTGAACGTTGGGGAAGACGCGATCTAGACCAAACCAACGTCCAGCCTCAGGACGACACCGATCCCCGAGTACCCGAGCAGCACAACACTAAGCACGACCGAAGACGAGCTCTTGCATGCCGAGATACGCAGCGACAAAGACGAGGGATCGACCTCGCGCAGTGACCTCGGGAAAGGACACATCGGATCTGCCACATGGAAAGACGATACCGATGGATTGAAACATCGAAAGAGTTCAGAAGTGCCTACATTTACCGTCTTATCTTCCCGGAAGCCCCGTGGTGCTGCAAGGGCAAAAGAAAAACGTCAGGCCGGACAGAGGGACTAGCACACGCACCGGAAGAGTCGTTGCGTGTCGGTAACGTGTGCAACACGGGTGACAAGCACTCCCGTGTTGAAGTACCCACGACCGATGACGGTAGTGGTGCAGAAAATTTACCCACGGTGGGAAACACCCACCGTGCAGACGAAGGTACCGACACGGATGTAAGTGACTTCCGTGTCGAAGATGAAGAACCCACGACTGAAATCAGTCGTGAGTGTGAGAACCCCATGCTCACGAAGCCTTGAATCTAAATGCAGATGGTGGTTTCTACGCTTCATTTATGCGTCAGGATACCCCCGACCTCATTAACGTGAAGGATATGGTGGAGATTATACGGAACTTGAAGGTGGCGAAGTCTACGCCAGTTGGCTTCGCAAATGAGAAGAAATCCAAGATTGTGGCAAGTAAAATGCGACGCACTATCAAACACCCAAATACCCCCTCGATCTTCTCCGAATGGCCTCCCGCTCGATTCCCAATCGAACCCAGGCGTCGCAGAAAGGACATTATTGTCAGCATTGACGATAAGGCAGTGTTTCACACGTCAACAATCATGTCGTTGTCCGCTGGTACCAGGCGTTGGTGCTCGTGAACAACGTGGCGGAAGCATACAAATAGTTTGTTCGTGTGAGTGATCTCATTTTCGACGAGGAGTGGCTACAAGTTCCGGCACCGAGTGCTATTCGGGACAAGATCGATCTGGCCAACTTCTTTGGACCGACCATTGCGCTGCTTGACTTCGCGGATAAGATGCTCTTCGTTTAGCTATTAAAGGACTGGCGTTTATATCGATGAAATATTGAACGTAAATCGTGAAAGAAGTTAACCAAAGGAAGATGCGAAGACGCCACAGTTGTAGCTGTCAATCTGGGTGAGCGGCTGTGAGTATCGACAACGATAACCTGGTGGCATGATCCTCAAGATCGAGTGCTACACGATCTCCTCTAGCTCAGATATCTTCGCCCCGGACGGATCGAAAAAGTAGACGATCTTCTTCTCAGTGTCAATGTAGATTGGTGTCCAAGGTCTCAACTCTGCGAAGAAGACGTGCAACAAAAGGAATCGTGCTTAACCGTGGCTGCCAAGTCATAACATGATCGCATCGACGTCAAGAAGAGTGTCTCGCTCGGCCAGCAGTTGTGCTCCATTCCTTTTCTCCTATGTGTTTCTTTTGCTCATGCTTGCAGAGTATGTTGTGCAGAAGCGATCCTTTCCTGAGATCACATCTGCTGTATTGCAATACCTCCGCTTCAGATGTCTATGCCTAGGATTGTAATGTACTCCTCCCACCGTAATTAGTCTGTGTGCAAAAATAGTCTGTGTTCGGAATTAGTCTGGAGCAGACTAATTTAGGTGAAGAAAAATTAGTGAGCTGTCAAAACTTCCTAATTAGTCTGGCACAGTTGGCCTCCTGTACCATGACAAAGGTACAGCGTACCGTAAAGAATGATGTCAAAAGCAGAGCAGCTTCACAGAGGGCAAGGGCTTCCGGCAAATCGATCCCGCCGATATCAATGGTTTTGAAGACGCTCTTGCTGAAGTAGAGATATCGTAAGAAATAAATGTAAGTGTTAAAGTATATCAACTCCATAAAGAGCAGATTTATAGGAAAGAGTAGAAGCTCTGGCTTAATAATTGATTACTTGATAGATCTCGCAGCTTTGCATTTTTGTTGACTACACCACTTATGTCTGTCATTTCAATCCCTGAAAAGCACCAAGAAAATTAGCCTGATGCCGGTCAATGCTGAGAAGATATTGTTAGCTCTTGAGACTGTTGCACTTCCTTTTGCAATGAAAATGTGATGTGCGCACAACAGGATAAATCGCCACTGACAGAAACGCCATTATATGTATTTATCGATCAACTGTATCGTTAGACCAGCGAAATCAGGAGCAAGAAGTTTTATTAAAACGTCTAGTAATGGCGACAAACTCCTCTATCGGATACTGTCTTAGTATCTTTATTTCCATATTTACTGATAGCTTTGGCGTATTCTTGTCTGTTGATTATTTACACGCGATCAATCAACGGGTTTTAAGGTACGCTGTACCCAAGGTATGGTACAGGGTGTGTGTGACACTTAGTTTAACCCAGACTAATTACCAACTTATAAATTAGTCTGGCACAGACTATTTCCGAACATCCGTGTTCATTAATAGTCTGGCACAGACTAGTTCCGAATTTGGAATATAAGCCGTATCCGGGTTAAGGCAAAGCGTACAATCAACTAAGGAAGCTTTTAAGTGTAGCACTGACCACATGGATGATCCCGGATTAGGGACCGGGCATCCTCCGGATCCTCCTATGATAACGGAGGGATACACCGCGGCGAGGCAGGCTAACGTGTCACAGTCTCAGGGAGACGATGTCGTTCCCGACTCCCAGGAGACGACGAATACTAGCCAGTCAACGGCACCTATAATACCGGTAGAGGTCGGTAACGGACAGGTAAAACCGTGTCAAGAGGGGGAGGCATCCACCCATGAGGAGCACGACGAACCAATGGACCAGACAGAGGTCTCGAAGGGTATGCAGCACGGAGCAGTTCAGTCAAGACAGGAAGAGGTGAAGATTCAAAAGAAAAGTACAGGCAGAGAGACGTCGGGGACTCCCGGGGTCTCAGCCGATACAGGATCGTCAAATTCACGAGGAAGATCTAAATCAAGGAGTCAACCCGAATACTCAGCGGACCAGATGACGAGGGCATTACGGAGTGGACTCTCCCAGGCTGTGAACTCACAGACCAGTGTTCAGGCCTGGGCGGATTTAATGCAGGAACTTTTTGTCAAGATCTATGTAAAAAGCAAGGGGCCTTTGTCACGATTACCGCCCATCGCGAAAAGGCTACCGAAATTGAAGCCCAAAGAGGTAGAAAGAATGCTAGAGCTTTTTGAGGAGATTGTGATAAAGAAGCACGACGAATGGGGGGTATGGAAGCAACGCATTCTTCAAGCTGTAAACACGGCACAGAAGTCGACCATGAAGTTAGAAACCATACTATGGAAGATAATTGGACAAGAGAAGGTCAAGGGCGCTACCCCGAGTGGGGCTCAATTAGGCGGATGGGCGCAAAAAGTGAAGGGAGAGGCGAACACATCATCACAACCGGAGTTAGTGCACAAACCTTTTTTCTTTAAGACATCGGTATACAAACCTGAGGAAATTGAATCGTTACGCAAGATATGTGAGCAAATCTATGGAACAAACGTACCTTTGCAATGTCGGGAAGGTACTGACGAAGAGTGGAAAATCGTCCAAGGTCTCGTGGAGGGGACTATATTAGCCCGCCAGATGCCACAATTTATCAAACGCATTATGTCATTTGGCGAGCAAGTACGTTTAGTACAAACTATACGTGCTCAGGTAGAAGGATGTTTAATCCTCGACCTAAAAGGGGAAAGTCCGATAAAAGAGGCTTTCCTCAACACGCGCAGCATTCAGGAAAGTATCTCTACTGCAGCCACGGCAAGGGGCAAAGGGACCAAGGAATTATGGGCAATGATCGCTCAGGTCAAAACGATCAGTTATAATGCGGCCACTCATGAGTTATTTTTTCATTTCTTTACACGTTCAATAGCAGAAAAATTTGACGGTATAAAGGTACCGTTTCATCGATTGGATCATACACTTACAAATATGCACAAGAAAAATCTTCGTAAAAAGGGGTCGGCATGGGACCAACAGCTGGATACAAATGGCGAGATGTTCCAACAACATGGAACGTACACATGTGTCCTGAAGAACATCACCAGGTCTATTGACTTAGTGAAATTCTATGGTAGTCTACATGCAATGTTTGGTGTTGATTTCAATGTGGAGGATCTGGACAAAGGCGGTCCCTTTTCATCAACTTCGACGGAATGGGAGTTAACATCTTACACGGATGTATGTCCGTCGGCCTTACAAGGAATTAAACGTATTGCCTGGTTTGACACGCTGATTGTCGTGGAGCACCCCAACATGCGAGGAAAGAGACAGTGTATGAGATGTGGGATGGATGGACACCCCATGCGAGCGTGCACGATGTCCACCGAAATACTCAAGAAGGAAGGGTGTCTCATTATCACCCAAGATAAGATAAAGGGTCTTACATTACCTAAATCGACCTTTACGAGTATGGAGGAAATTAAGTTGGCAGCCGAGACAAATTTACGGAAACAACAGGAAATAGTGGAAGGAAAACCGTCCACACAGGAAGATCGGACATCGGACAAGGAACTAGAGGGAGGTAGCCCCAACCAAACCAACGCCCCAGCGGGAAAAATTAATGAATCCCAGCCAGAGGAGTCTAAACCTCACTCTTCAGACGCGATGCATACAGGGGACTTGGCGAAACCACTGGTAGAAGGAAGAGAAAAGACTCCAGTAGATAACACCTGGACCACTGTCAGCAGGTCCTCCAGAGGAAGAGGAAGTGCTGTTGCCTCACCCTCAGCAGAGGAAAGATCAATTACTAATCAAGGGGTATCGATATCGCAAGAAGTACGAAAGATGCATACGGAAGGGACGATGTCCGTTGCATCACGACCCTCCACGAGTCAGCGATCTATCAAACAGAAAGACCGACCGTCGACCACCATCAATGTGCGCTCCCCGAAAGTGCAAAAAACAAAAACAAAAGGTGGATTACCAGTAACGGGTCCCGGGGGTTCAGCCATAATACAGAAAAAGAACACCACTCTCCTAATCAAGGAAAGCAAAAACCGAGAGAGTATCAACACTATTTTACAAGAAGTGGAAGAGCAATGTGGAAAAATCAGAAGCTCACATGGACAAATAGTGGAACAGGCGGACATCGGGGAAATCATGAATATTCCGCAAGTAGTTGAACTACTTCAACTACTTCACGTCAATACCCCAGCGACTGGCAACTGCCAGGTATATGCAGTTAGTCAATCTTTAGCTGGTTCATCTTTACTGAGGTGTCCGCCTACAGTGCTCGAAAGATTAGCTACGGAACTCAAGGAAGGTTGTCAAAATAGGGCGCTAATTGATTTTGACTTGAAGTTTCCACATGGCGTGCGGAAGCAGACTTTATTGAGTCTGGCACGTGGGTACGATAAGATATCGGCAAAAGAATCACTCAAGGAATTTAAAGCATACTTAGAAACGTATGCGAGCAGCGGGTCAAAATTGGACGACATCGTTAATGAACAAGCGTGGGGGAGTAACGATACTTTAGTGAGTATTAGTACTTTCCTCCAAAAGGAAATTTATGTGATGAGTCATCACGACAGGAATGGAAAACCGGGAGCGATTTGTTTTGTGCCGGAACTTAGACATAAACAGCAGAGACAATATTCCACGAGTGGAGAATACCCGATCACAATAACGGATTGCATTAAGAGAGTATTAGACAGGATGAAAGAATTCCCCGGGCAAGTGGAGAAGTGGCCCTTACTCTTACATTTCGATAACGCACATTACTCGGCGTTGTTATATGGAGAGCGACTAAGTGAAGAGGGGCAGATTGAACCCCCAGATCAAGAAATGGGCAGTAGCCAAAGTGGAAGTGACGGTCAGTGCATCAGTGATGACGATAGTGAAGATTTTGACGATGTCAAGCAGCCTGCGATGAATTGTGGGTCCACCAGCGCTATCACTCAATATAAAAACACAGTTGTCATTATGAAGGAGGATCAAACCTCACAGAATTCTCAGGCAAAGAGCAGTGACCAGGATTCGGAGGGGTCTATAAGTAGTCAACTGACTACTTATAGTACCCAATCACCGTGGGACCCGGATGCATGGGAGGGGGACTTTGGCGATCTTCTGTACCGTCTACAGGGTCCCACGATCTATCACGACTTGAAGTTGGAAATAAATCAAATCATAGTGTCGAAGGATCCCCGGTTATGCGAACTACTATATTTTTTGGGTGAAACAGTGGGACGGCTATCAGTGCCGGAGCAGGAACAAATTCTACGACTAAACTTAGAGGAGGAATCAATTCGGGCAAAGGTTATGCAGCAATACCAAATTTCATCCCCCATTTCGGAACAATGGTATTATAAAATTTGGTAAAACCAATTACAAGGAGAAGAGCAATTATTACTTGAAGGGCCAGATACATCGGCATCTGAATATATTCCATCCCAGGACAGTGAAGAGGCAGTATGCAGTGAGTCGGAACCCCTTCACAAACGAAGATGCGTGCGGGATGAAAATACCCCCGTGAGTGATACCTCACTAGAAGAGAAACCTCCAAGACCCGTCCAGCGGGAAATTATGGATGATTTTGAAGCAATGGGAGATGACTGTGATGGTAGAGATAACTCACATCAACAATGGTTTGATCGCTGGGACGCATACCAGCACGAGTGGGAAAGAGCAACCAAAATTCCATTTCCAACTCTGGCGTCACCAACGTCGACTTGGAAAAAAGCTATTACTATGGAAGGTAATAGGTTATTACATTTATTCAAGGAATGTCCGGGAGCATACCACTTACTAGACACTATAGATCCACAATTACTCCACATTCTCACAAACCCATGGAGAGAACAATGCTGGCTAGGGATGATTAGTCAAGGTAAGCGGGGCATAGTAACTGGAATATCGGAACAATGGTTTAAGGATTGGGAGGTCATGTGGGCAAATCTTACACATCCCTCGCATAGACAGGCGGTGATGGATAGCTCCCAACATTGGATAGTGATGAAACAAGCCAAATATGGGAATAGTCCTCTAATCCGACTGTGCGCCCCAACGCACTCACTAACACTAGCGCGATGCCTATTATGCGCATTTCTATATGCGGATGAGCTAGCGGCTATCATAGGGGAAGACCATCAACCTACCGACTCGATTTTAATTATGCTGCAAAGGCACTTTGTCACACGAAACACGGTGGCAGAGTATGCGAAATTAATGCAGGCGATAGTAGAAGGACAAACAGATGCCTGGGATGAAATGGACATCTTTATTCGAACCGCGTGTGCTTCAGTACCTGATGAAACAGAAGCAACGAGGGACGCCCTTCAGGCCCATATACGGGCCGAAAGTCATTAAGGGCACTTCACGGGATGACAACCCACTGCCAATGCAGCCCAGCGAACATCACTATTTTACGTTTGATGGATATGATAGGTACGCCCTCATGAGAATGATAAAGGAATACGAGTATCAGTTCTAGTATCATACTAAAGAGGGCAGGCCGGATATTAAGGAGGTCATTTTTCAAAGCCAGAATGTGCGTGGATTCAAGAAGGAAGATGTCTCGGATTGGATGACAGCGTGGAGAAGCTCTTATTCTAACTTACGGCCGCACTTTATCCTTCTACAAGAAACGCATATCACTTCGTCAACTGAGGCAAGACAACTCGAAGTGAAATGGGAACAGTTATGGGGACACTACAAAAATGAGATGACTTTATCAGTATGGAGTATTTCAGACAAGAAATCAGGGGGAGTCGCAATTCTGTTTAATCCCGCTGTAGCGGCCAGTCAACAAAGTGGCGACAGAGCGACTGGAATAATCGCTTCATCGCTATTATGTGGTATGATATCCTGCTGTGCAACGTTTATGCTCCCTCGGGTGATTACGTATCGAGGGAACATTTTTATGCGGACGTGTCACATTTATTACTCACGGTTAAATCACCTGTTATTTTGGCAGGTGATTTCAATTGTGTTGAGTCGCCAATACTAGACCGTTTAGGGGGGGAACGACACGATAAAACAGAAAGTGAAGTTTTGACGACATTATTACAAATGCACGGCCTACGAGACGCACAAATGCTGCTGGAATCAGTTTTCTACGACAAACAAGTGCCACCACCTGACTACTATACCTACTGGCGTGGAGAACAAGCCAGTAGGGTAGACAGGTTTTACCTGTCTGAGATATTAGTCCCACGTTTCCTCTCCTTCAAGGTTGGAAATACGCCAGTGTACTCAGACCATGAACAAATCACGTTAACTATAACTGCGGAGGCAGCACCTAAACCACCGACACGTCGAAAACATAAGACTCCCAGATACCCATTTCATGGACATAATCAACCGGACGTGAAACAATATTTCCAGTCACGAATTAAAAAGCATCTGGAATTAATCACTGAGGGAGGGATTCACTGGGACCAATGGATATGGAACTGTCAGGATGCTATCTTTCAGTCCGGCAGGAGAGTGGCTAGGCGGAGACGTAGAACAGTACAGCGCATCAGCTCCCTACTCTATGACAATGCCCGTTCACGCAAGCAAATCATTACAGTTACACGATCAGCAGTACAACTCAACTCTGCGATTAGACGAGGCAATCGTCTACGTCGATCCTTCCATGACATTCGGTGGCTTTTCTATAAAACCG